>CAJNOQ010009504.1:0-10225 GCA_905250885.1 Didymodactylos carnosus
AACTATATTTCCAAATAGATTATATGCCAAAGTATATTTGGTAAACGTTTGACGGTCTCCGGTGCTTTCGTTTTCAATACAGACGCCTTGAAAGTTGCATTTTTGCCCAAAAATGACCATTTTGAGCGATTTTGAGAAATGTTTTTCTCCATGGAAACGAGGCAATTCTGAAGCCCCCTAGTATACTGCTAAAGTACACCAGGTGTACTATCGTAGTCCATCCTGCGATTTGTGAGTTTCGCAAAAATGGTTTCGGGGGTTCGGTCGGGGGCACCGAGTTCTAGAGGCTTGTTTCAATCAATACATTTCTGCTATAGTATATTAAAATTTGAATAAAAACCAGTTTGATATGAACTTTTCACAAGGAATTCAACGGTAATACAACAACAAGTTAATTCTATTATTAAGTGGCGTCATTGATGTCTACGGTTGAATATACTGTAATATACCGTGAAAACCCACAGTGGAGAATCCGGATCCAAAAAGTATCGGGACACAGACGAGATTTTTGCGCCGTACAACGTAATTCATCGCGCTGATTCTGAATATGTAAAAATCTCAA
Organism: Didymodactylos carnosus; assembly: GCA_905250885.1. Classification (NCBI taxonomy): domain Eukaryota; kingdom Metazoa; phylum Rotifera; class Eurotatoria; order Philodinida; family Philodinidae; genus Didymodactylos; species Didymodactylos carnosus. The sequence continues at coordinate 563 of CAJNOQ010009504.1, forward strand.
AGACCGCTTCTGTAGAAAAAAACCATCAAATTTTGATATGCTTTAACATGACGTATGGCTTATTTTTTATTTTGTTCTGTTGTGTTTCACGTGTCCATTGTAAAATCTATTTGAGAGAACAAGCACAAACGTAAGAGAATGTGCATGTTTATTATTATTATTTTTTAGTTTAAGCTTTTATTAGAGAATGGAGAGTAGCACAAGCGGCCGAAGCCATACAGCGCATAGCAAATTAAGTAAAAGGTAAAATAAAAAAAAAAGAAAAGAAAAGATGGAAGAAAGCAGTGAAGAAGATCTTATTATCTTATTATCTTAAGAAGATATTATTTTTTGTTTTTGAAATAAAGCATAAAAGAAAAATCTTCGACTGGTAGAATAGAATGTAGTCTTAAATACTTTTTCGGTCAAAACTTATTTTTTTATTGTAATAAAAATAGCAGCAAATGTGCACCAAGATTGAAGATTAGTAAGTTAATTGTATTTTTGTGCATTATGCAATAATGATAATTGCTCATGAATAATACTAAGCAGATCTATCGGTATCTATAACTCTATTATTCAGTATTAATTTATTAAAAAAAGAGCGGTATGAGACAAACATGTGTCTAATTGTTTAATTTCGAGCCAAATATACTTTAAATTCTCGAATGTCTATTATTCATGCAGCTCAGGGCGTTTCTTTTTTCGCGTTGTGTTATAGGGTTTTTGAACTTTATAACTTATAAAATATAAGGAGGGCATCGATATAACCGTTCTAAAATATTCTGACCGGGTCGGGCCGGCCGGTTATATATTTTGTTTGCTCTGTGTTGCTTTAAAGTTTTTCGTGCCTTTGTTTGTGTGTGAGAGAGTGAGATGGCGCGAGTGTGTGAATGTAGAAACTAAACGGCCGAGGAGTGCTAAGTTGCAGAAAAAACGTTCATATCTCTCGAACCCTGGATTTTCACAGAACTCAACTTCTATGTAATAAAAATATCGTATTCGAAATCAGGATCAAAGGCTGAGTCGAATGATGGGTATTTCTATCCTATCCGACTACTTTGAATTCTCACATTGAAAAATCATCGAGATTTTCATCAAAAAAAGAAAAACAACTAAAAATTTCGAAATACGCATTGGTCGACTCAGTCTTTGATCTTGATTCTGAATATGACATTGAGGAGCTCCAGTGCAGGGAAGCCGTTGCCCATGGTGTACTGTTGGAATCGACGCATCTTGACCGCACGTTTTACTTGTTCGCAAGCTACCACAAATCCAATTGCGAATAAAAGATGGTTTTACTCTCATTGATATGCATATAAAAAATTATGAAAACATAAATCGTTTTGGTTATCATACCGTGAAAAAGATGACCTTACAGATGAGTGTCGTAGATGACGACAGTGTATATACGGCATATCTATAATATATTCCTCAATGTTTGCAGCAATGGCAGAATTCCTACATTTCAGACATTCTACAGAATTCTATAGAATTCTACATTTTCCCTATGAACTCTACAACAACTTTTTCCCAGCTGAAACATGATAAGTCCGAGTTATTCTCAAAACAGAAATCTAGGAAATGTATAGAATTCTAAGTTAGTACAGACATAGTTGCTCACCTAGAATTCTATAGAATTCTGTACATTTCCGCTTGTCTCCCATTCGGCTAATATATTGTACATGTGCAGTAAGGTAGAATTCTACGTTAGCATAGGTATACCTTTATTGACCAAGTTTTTGAGTCAAACGGAAATGTATAGAATTCTACAGAATTCTATCACTGACTAGGAGTGGGGGCGGGGCAGGGCTGCCGTGCATGATAGTGAGTCACTAATCAACTATATTCGTACTAATGTAGAATTCCATAGAATTCTATACATTTCCGCTTGGCTCAAACTTGGTCAATAAAAAGTATATCCAGGCTAACGTAGAATTCTATAGAATAGGTGAATTGCAGGAACTCTGACATCCCTCTTCTTGATCAAAATCTAAGATAAGTCGCGAAAATTTCATTAAAATGAATCAACCAGGAGCCGAGTTGTTTTAAAATAAAATTCAATAACCCTGGAAACGCAGAGTACTTCTGCTAGTGTACATTAAGAGAAATAGAACAGAAACTTTTATTTATAGATTACTATAGGATTTTAAACTTTTACCAACAGCACGAGATGAATCTATTATAAAAAACAAACGAAGAATAATTAAGGAGAACGGAATGGATATATTTCAGATATTTGCATTACTAAATTCTGTGGCGGTTGATCATCAAACTCTTGTCTCCACTCAGGTAAATAAGAATCGAGGAGTGATCGATGAATGCTAAATTGTTTCTTTTGTTTGCATTGAGCTTTCATCCATGTGTTTTCGATGTTTTGTGTATGAAGACCTGCGGTTGGGCCGACAATGTTTCTTGAAGATTGACGGTGAAATACGTATAGTCAAGGTTGTTTTGTAGGGATTGATAGGCTTTCCATTCGTCGGAGTGGATGATTGTACCTAAAAGAGTCAAGTGCATGCTGAACTGTAACAGGACTATTTGTAGAAAAAGTACCTGGAAGAATGAACTAATATATTATTGGTAATAATGTTTGAGCATCCCGACGAGCAACTGGTACCAAAAAACATTTTGCTCCGTGAAACCCTAATCTTTTTCGAAAAGAAATTCGAAAGTGTTTCAACTTTTTTTTGATTTATTCTAGATCTAAAGCAAACAAAATTCTCAACTGACTTGTTATAATGTGTTCTACAACCACTGATCAGCGCAATTGGTTTCGATTACAGCATTTAGCGGGGCACTCATGCAGGTGCTTAAGGCAATTATTCAAAAAGCGTTATCAACAATTTTTTGGACAAGCATGGATCGACTCTCCTGCTCTTGGCAGTCAATTCTATAACAGCGTCATTCGATCGAACCATCAAAACTTCAAATTTTTATATCCTAGTCAACGTGTATCAATTCAAAATGGCAACTCCGAGGATTGGGATATCACACTATTAGCGGCACTTCTACTGAATATCTCCAGGCCACAAACTCTAAGTTCTGCTCTACAGCAAGCGCTAGATACCGAAGATAAATATCTAAAAGATTTAAGAGATATTCGCAATGACTTAGCACATCATGCTACAAGACTAATCACCGATATTGAATTCAGTATCACATGCAAAAAACTAAAATCTATTCTAATATTTTTCGGTGAAGATGATACAGAACTAGACAAACTAGTCGATGATATCGAATTAAAATCGTCGAAAGAGATTTTCGATGACACCAGTGTTAAAGAAATGAACGCTTTAAACGCCTTAGGCAAGCAATCGTTCAAAGACAAAAATTTTAAAGACGCTATTAAACACTTTACGAATGCTACTGTTTTGCCGCATTTACCGGCTGACAAGCGGGCTTTACTCTATTCAAATCTATCAAGCTCTCGACTAGCCCTTTATGAACAAGTACAACAAACCGGTTCGACCTATAAAGAACTCGCAACAAGTGACGACGAACGCTATCATGCGTTGAGAGATGCAAAACAAGCACGTAATCTGTGGCCGACCTGGTGGAAAGCACATCTTCGTGTAGGTAATGCGTATTATTCCATAAACGAATTTGAGAAAGCAGTTAACTCTTTTGAACGTGCCTTTGCACTTGACCCTTTGAATCCTGAAGTCAAACAAGCTTTAGATGATAGTCGATCTAAATACAGTGAACAACAACGTCACGAACATCTTGATCCGCATGTGAAACCGCAGACAATGGACGATCTTTTATATCACATGGATAAAAACTTTGAAATCGACCGAGATCAGGTTCGTTCAGGCCAATTCTTAGTGGAAATGATCGGCGATTCTGCTCTAGCGAATGTTACTAAGGGACATCAATATCTTATGGGTGACATAGAGATGGGAATTAAACAAGATTATGGGAAAGCGGTAAAATATTTTACTGAAGCTGTAAGACATGGCAGTGCTGAAGGAATGTATAATCTAGCTATAATGTATGATCGTGGCTTAGGTGTAGAAACAAATCATAGGTATGCGACTCATTTTTTTGAACAAGCAGCAGTACAACCACCAAAAATCACTAATACTAATTTGACAAACATAGGTGTAGCACAAGCGCAACATGCACTCGGATTACGATATTATAATGGTATTGATGTACCTAAAAATCACGCAACTGCTGTGTATTGGTACAAATTAGCTATGGATAACGATTATGAGCTTGCTGCAAATAATTTAGGAATTATGTATAAAGATGGTGGTGGTATTACACAGGATTATGTTAAAGCAGAACAATGTTTTCAATTTGCAGCTAAAAAAGGTGAACCAAATGCAATGTATACAATGTCTCAATTGTCACTTAAGAAAAATGATTTTCTGATGGCAAGAGAATGGCATCAACGTGCATGTGATGCTGGTCATGTTTTAGCACTAACGAATAAGGAAAGCTTCCTAGAAGGTATAAATAAGAGAGCAGCATTAGTCAATAAATTAGGACCAAATTCATTGAATCGGCTGAATCAATTGACCAAAATAATGGACTTAGCAAGTATAAAACCAATGCCAAGTATGAGTGACTCTCGCATATTTGACTATGTCGAACTCCAAGAACACGTAACAAAAGGGTCACTGACTGCTAAGCGGTTATGTACTGCATTAGAGCATTTTTATACAGCACTCAATTCAATCTTACACGTAGAACATTTCGATGAAAACTTATTTATCCATGAATTAGCTGAAGCATATCGTACTGAACAGCCTGTTGTCCAAGTACCCGGAGGCGCTTTATATAAAAGGTTTCAAGAAATCATTGACAGAACCCTGAAAAATCGACCTGACGATGAAGATGCCCAAATGTGTTATGTCTACTTTCATACAGATCAACTTGAAATGAATGCAAAATTGCTTGATCAATGGAAAATAAAAAATCCAAAATATATACATTATTATGATATAAGTGCAAATATAAACAACTTGTTAAAGCGTTTTGATTTAGCTGTGTTAGACTGCAATATAGGCTTAAAACTAGATCCGAATTATTATGAGTTTTTCTATACTAAAGCTTTTGCTCTAGGTAATTTGAACCATACCGATCAAAATGAGATTATTTCAATCTATCAAAATTTTTTGAATCTTGCACCAAAAGACCATCGAAAACTTCCAAATGCTTACTATTTTATGGCACAGTGTTATTTTATCAGAGAGTAAGTGGTAGGATACTTATCTTTAATTTCAAATACCTCGCTATAATCCTATGATTTCACTGGATGCGATAAGCGTAAACTTAATGACAACTTCTAATTAGAGATATAAGCAGATAAAATGGTATGCGGTGTAATAACAACCTTGAATTTTTCAAAAATTTTTTCAAAAAGGCAGTTTTCTATCAATAACCTCTTCCTGTTGTCAGCAGCGGCGTATCAGCTAACACTAGTTCTGATATGGTAATCAGGACAATAGCAGTTTCTTTGAGCTGATACTGCGAGAGTGCTAGGGGCTGAGAGGTAGCTATTCGTTAAAAAATCATGTTCTCCCACAGAGATTAAGAGGTGTCGTCTCCAACCCTGAGGAAAAAACATCTAAAAGTTACAAAAATATAATTTCTTCTTTCACACTCTCTGTTTTTTTTTAGTAGGAAACGAACGAATCATGATACTACCTCTAAAATTATTTCTGATTCCCTAGTTCAAGCATACAAGCAAGGCTTATCAGCTGAACTCTTGCAACTACCATATTACTTACCATATAAGTCAAATGCTAAGAAAGCGCTTGAAGTTCTGCTCGATTCCGTGTATCGAAACGAAAACGGCATACAATCAGAACAGACGCAAACCACTTCCATTCGACAAAATACTGATCATCTAATGAATCCTGGCCGTATCCAGCTGTTCAAAGAACACCGACTCTTCCTCGCCGATACACAAAAACTAATAAGCAATAATTCATCTGTACGTATAACGTCCACCAATCCACCGCGTACGCTTCAGAAGAAACCTAGAAGATTAGCTAACTTGAAAGAAATAACCTTACGAGAAATGAATCCAACAAAAAATCAGATATATGAGAATTGTGTCCTGTATGTTACAATTATTGAGCAAACACTTTCATTTGATCCATCAATTTTCCTTCTAATCGAAGATGAAAACCTTGATATTGAACGACTATTTATCTATGGGTTTTCCGAAGAAGATGGACCACACCTCATTGAAGAAGTTTTTGTAATGGGTAATAAGATGGAAATATTAAACCCATCTTTGAAAATTGGTACCCTTGATTTAAGGCCAAGTGTCCGCGTTGATGATTTGCGATCGATCATCATGCAAGACGACACTGACAGAGCAATTAAGATGTGTCGTTGCTGTGGTACACCAAATGCACCAGATGTGTGTGGAAAGTGTAAGCATGCACGTTACTGTGGCCGAAACTGTCAAGTTATCGATTGGAAGACTTATGATCATAAACTGATATGTAAGACAGCTCCATAATATTAGAAGAAAAAAATTACACTCTATCTTAAACCATTTCTTGACTATTTCTAACTTTTTTTATATAAAAGATTTCTTCTAACATTGGTTCATGCTTTTCTTTCTTTCCGATTCAAGAGAGAATCTTACATGGTAGACTCCTTTTGAGCTGCTGAATTCGAATATGTGTGTTGGAGAAAACGAGAACCTATTTAACTGGCCAAATTTGAAGTTTACTTCGCAAGTGTCAAAATCTCACTTTTCAGGTAGTATTCAGTATTTTAAAGATTTCTCCCTCAAACCTTGATCAAAGGTGAATAAAAAGGTGATATTCGGAATCTACGTTTCACGGGCTATCCAACCATGAATATTTAAAGAAAATCTATTTTTGTGTGTACCTTTCGAATTTCCGGCACATTAACTCTCCTCAAAAGTTCTAAGATTCCGATTCTGTTTCATACTCTCTAACTTCTTCTTTCAGGGGTGGCGAAACGGTTTGAAAGCTGTGGGAGAGGATTCTTTTCCCTGTAAAGCCAACGAAAAATATCAGAGTACTTTTACATCATCTCACAACCTAGCGCTACTGTGTTTATTCCCTTCTTTCTTTATGTGCATAAACGCAGCATACTAGCAATATCTTTTTTTTATTACGAATTTTTTTGATTATTTTGTCAATTATTTCATTGTCGAGTACTTCTTTTTAATGAAAGCTTTTTTGATGAAAATTATTTTAATGCAACTCCGATATCCCAGAAATTCGTAAGAAACTTATAAGGTTCTTATCAGAATTAGCAAATTTTCTTCAATTAGGGAGTATTCAAAGAAATTGCGATCTTATTGTTGTCTGATCTATGATCCATGTGTCATTTTCATTTAATTATTGACAATTATGTAACGGATCCGGGCACAGACTTGTACTTTTTTACACGATTTTGTACCCTGAACGTTGCTCCAGCTATACACAAAATATCACGTTAAGATCGGCCAATTGGGCAGCATTTTGCTATGACTCGAGCTAGCGTTTCAAATATTGTAGCACTGGTCAGCCAAATAAAATGGTGCCACAACCTAGCCTTGCCTTCAAACAATTTATAAATTACCATTTTGCCTTCCGAGTCAACTCAGAAAAGTCATGACGATATGGCGTATTCTAATGCAGCGAATGAAGATTCGAGAGAGGGTCACCCACAGGAAGGGAGGCGGATACGAAGTGTATTGAGGCATAATTCTAGAATGATTGTCGGCGTTTTCTTGCAAAATGATTAATTAGAGAACGTCTAACGATATGTGAGTAGCCCAAGAGAGCGGCTAGACGATATTTTTTTTAAGCTTTGCTGTTCACAGGCCCAATCATCAAATCATCGTTTATATCGCAAAGTAAACAAACTCCTACTCAAAATCCATGATGAATTGCCGACAGGCTTGCTACACTAAATATTTTATAAGACTCTTATAAATGTCTTACCAGAACCAGTGAATTTCTTTTCACTGTCGTGCAACTTCATATATACGAAACTCGTAAGAAACTTATATAATTTTTGTAAGACATTTACCTGGTTCTTGTCCTCTTCTTATAAAAGCCTTATCAGATTCATATATAAGAAACGATCTCTAGGGACGTTGATCGGTATTTCTTCATCAAATGGGGCTGTTGTGCTTTCCTGACGATAATGTATTTTAAGGATCCCTCCTCACAGAAAAATAAATTTTCGTCCAAAAACTTGATTTTGAGATTAAATATTCTCTGACGAAAAAAAGTATCACTTTCATCGGTAATTTCGCAGTTCGACAGAAACAGTTTCCGACAGCGTGTAATGACAGTGTCGAATTTCGAGTCAAAGAACTTCGACACGGTCGAATTTCGAGCGAAAGATTCTCGACAGACTAAAAATTCGACACTGTCGAAAGCCTGTCAAATTTCCATTAAAAAATTTCAAAAAGACATAAAAGGGTAAAAATTTCGACATTGTCGCATTTCAAGCGAAAAATCCGACCGTGCCGAAAGACCGACTGTCGAAAAGTAGAACTGTCGAACGACAACAAATTCCTTTCATCTCGAAAAAAAGTGCCCAGTTTTGTAATGCAGAAGTAAGCAAATGATTTTATTCACTTCTTCTTGAAGTGAATGAGACAAATTCATGTACATGGCCCCTAGTGAATAAATGGTGAATAAGCATTTTATATCCACCACAGCAAAAGTAAGTGGACGGATACAGTGGATAGAAAGTGGATGTAGTGCAGATGACAAGTGCATAGACAAGCATTTGACCGAAATATACCCTTAAGGCGCATAAATTATGCACTCCAAGTAAATGCTTTCTTCTCCCCAAGTGAAAAACTCTTTCTGGAAAACCAGTTTTTCAGAAACTCTAAAATATAACCAAAACCTTTGTTAACAAAAAAATCTCTATCCCTTAGTATCAAGGGAAAGTTTTCTGATTAAATATAGTTCGCATTATTTTTTAATCTACGGCCACTGGATCGATTAGCCAGCTCTCTGCTACTCTAAGAATCGTTCTTATCGTTCTTATTGTACCCCGTGAATATTGTTAGCCTATGGACATCAGTTTTCTTAGCTATTTAACGAACATTAACGGAATTCTTCTTCTTTAAACTATTTGGTGTGACAAGAAAACATGCTGTGATTCTTTCAATTCTTGTATTAGTCCTCATTTGGTTTATCTTATATACCAGTAATATTACCTTGACAAATTATTCAGCACCCAGTTTTATTAAGTACATACATCTGTGCATTTTCTGTATCATCAAATTTAATTACACTTGATAATGTCCGTCAAATACTTCATTTAGTCGGTCCATGTATAATACATTTCGTCTCAAATATACTAGTATTCGCCAGTATTGCACGACGGAGGGTTTATCTTGATGGTACGAATACATTAAAATATTGGTAAAAAGTAAGGCTTTCGTAACACGTTGAAAAGACAAATTAAAAAAAACAGGGCTTTCGTAAAGATAACGCAAAGGGATTAATATCTAAGCAGATGCTATGACAGGGCTTCCGTAACAGTCTTTAACGGGGCTTTGCTGTACTCTAAGAAACTTTCTTAGAGTAGCAGAGAGCTGGCTAATCGATCGCATTATTGCAAACTATATTTAATCAGAAAACTTTCCTTTGATACTAAGGGATAGAGATTTTTTTGTTAACAAAGGTTTTGGTTATATTTTAGAGTTTCTGAAAAACTGGTTTTCCAGAAAGA
>CAJNOQ010009505.1:0-10225 GCA_905250885.1 Didymodactylos carnosus
TAGAATTCTAGTATCATCTTAATTTTAATATTTCCATTAGTATTTCGTTAGACACTATTTATTTACGGGAATTTAGTAAATTTGTCTGAGATAGCTGTTAATCTATTTAAATCATTAAATCTCACTGTCATATATCTTGACGAAGTACTGGATATTGGAAGGTTTCTTTTTTGAATTGCTGTGAATGTTTGACTATCGAAGTTACTGAGACACTCAAATATTATATGGCTGCTGTAAATAAATATTGTACTCGGTGAAGTATTTTCAAGACTGCTTTTCTGAACAGAAGTACAGCTTTTCTATGTCCAATACCATCCTTTCTCTAATCTTTTAATACTTTAATGAAATACATTAATACAACAAAATATAGAAACAGATAATAATACAATAGATTCACGTTATTACACGATAATAAATGAACAGAAATGAAACTAAATTCCGTAAACTGTAACAGTTGAACACAACATAAAAAAAGTCTTCCAATACTAATTGAAATATTACAGTTATTCTACATTTGGAAATGTTTTTAGATATTCTAAAGAGCAAAGCATTTTGGACAATTTTCTCAGACACGGCTCACTATTCAGACATGTAAAGCAAAGCAGTTTACAAAAGATGGATATACATTTTGAAGAGGCTAGCTGAATCTCTGACTTGTGGATTTTCAAGAACGCTCTTTCCACTAGTCATGTTGAAAAATTTGAATTTCTAACACAACACGAAGAGAGTATCGCGTAAACTAGGAGGTTACTTCACTACTGTAGAACGATAAAGACTTTGTTAGAAAAAAGTTAAACTAAGTAATTTTTTCTAATAGACCAATCTTACTTAAATTATCTCAAGAACCAGTTGAAAAATAACATTTTTTTCACATAAGACAAGTCTAATTTCTAAACTAATTTTTAAATCTTGAAATATCCAATTTTGCAAAGGACAGGGGCCAGTTTCTGCAAGAAAATGGCTTGAGAAGATAACGACTGGAACTGATCAGGAACCGTTCGTTATTTAGTTTTTAGTATTTCTGCGCCTTAAAAACTGATTTGGAGACGATGATCTTCTATTTAGCTTTCAAGTCATATAATCGGCAGTGGTCTTCTAATAGGGACGGTCTTCTATTATGGAGGAAGGGAAGCGGGGTACAATATGCTGAAATTTTTAATCATTTTTGAGCGTCGGTCCAAAAAGCCTGTTCGATCGTATTTATTCATTTTTCTCTGCAATTTGATGTTCTTAATAGAATATTAGCACATAAAAATGATTATAGTTTCTTCTACAGATAGAGATTAAGCATAAATTGTGTATAGAAAGATGCAGAATTGAAAGAGCTACAGAATGAGGCATAACGTATTCTTTCAAATCTTAAGTTTGTTAGACTTATGGGTAAAAAAACAAAAGACATATTTCTCTTGTTTTCTAATTAATTTCGTTAATTTTGATCAGGATCGGGCAACTCCGTGGACTTTCAACTCCAACTTCACTCCAACTCAACTCCGTTTTCAAATTTCCAACTCCAACTACAATTCCAACTCCGTTCAAAATTTTTCAACTCCAAGTCTAACTCCCTGAACAAAAATCTCAACTCCAGTTCAACTCCGGTTGTTTCAATTTTGTAGGGAAGATTTTTCGGTTTTTAGCAGGATTCTGAAGGTTTTTGAGCTTTTTCCGGCAGGAAACCGCAAAGAACCTCCGAATTCACTCATGAATACAGCCACTCAATCGTTTAGAAGATCAGTCTATAACTATTGAATATTTCCAAAAATGTAAAACGAAGTTGAGAATAAAAATTCAAAAACCCAACTCAAACCTCCTAAAATCTCAACTCCAACTCCACCAAAAAAATCCTCAACTCCGGAGTTGGAGTTGCCCAGCCCTGATTTTGATGACATGTGATCTTTCTCAAATTGAATGCTGTTTGATGAAACAGTGTACTGTGGAATTATATTCTGCATACTGTTCAGAATATAATTGCTTGACGGTATACTTTCTAAAAAATCTAATGTATTTCAATTTGAAGCTCGTTAAATTCTGCATTTTTTTATATCATAACTATTCTGGGCCTCATTTTGTTTACAGAATTATACTTCACTAACTCTTCTGCAACAGGTTAAAATCAGCGCATCCGTTCACTATGTTGCCCATAAGTCTAACTAACTTAAGATTTGAAAGAATACATTATACCTTATTTTGTAGCCCTTTCAATTCTGCATCTTTCTATATACAATCTAATGTCACGGCTAATCGAGAAAAATTCACCAATTTTCTCTCTTCACGCTAACTTAAAAACTTCGATCTCTAACGTTTGAAAATGTTTTAAGCCGGTAAATGTCGTAGTACCATGGCCAAGATGATCAAGATAAGTGTGAGGAAAATTACAGTAGTTATCTCTATTCGTATTGCTATTATTTGAAATGATCAAGTCATGACCGGTACCAAATGTTGGACCACAAGAAAATGAATGAAATATCGCATTTGTACCTAGTGGATCTTTACAAACAAATTTTGTTTCTCCTATAGATTTTGGGCTTGTGAGTGAAAACAAAAACGCTTTTGAATCATTTTTATGTGAACCGAGAGCCGATGCCCATGATACACTTGTAAATCCACCGAAAAGATAACCATCGATTGACTGGATCACAGTCATTGTGGGACCTTTATTGTCACAGCAACCATGAAATACTGATACATCAAAACCGTCTTTTGATCCCTTATAGATGAGTTTCCAATATTGATCATTTATACCGTAGAATTCATTAAGTTTCTCTTTTTGACTATCAGACAACAGCGTTGAACCAACGAAGAAATGTTCCGCTTTACAAACGATTTGACTTAGTAATTTAGACAACGTGTTGAAATGATAAAACTGTGCTTCATGAAGCAAACGTCGGCAAAGACGTTCATCTGGGACAATAACATGTCCTGTACGCAAATAATCAAGTAGTTCAGCAAATAGCTCACCATTACGATCAATACATATACGACCATGATTATCTGTCTCCAATTGCCACTCACGTGAAAGTAGATCAGTAAAAAACGTATCTTTTTCTTTTTTTAATGTTTCAATACTTGTCCGAAATATTTTACCACCCACGTTTAAGCTAACCAAATCTTTGATACTTGTTGACGCTAATAAATCTTTCTTTAATTCTAACCATTCTGAAATTTCATTTGTATACTGACCAAGAGCACCATCGATATTTTGCTTTATTGATAGAACAAGACGATTTAATTCATCGCATTGGTCAACAAGCAGACGGGAGTCGACTAACACTGACACCATCGTTCGAGCTAAAATGTATGAAGCATAGCCAATGCTCAAAGCAGTAGCAACAAACTTTAGAAATCTTGAAAAACAAAAACCATTGAAATCAAAATATAATTTATTTACTCCGCTTTCCTTCGGTATGATAGTACTTTTAATATTTATTAATTGGAGAAAAACAATTTAATCAGTTGATCATAGTAAAGTTGGTTAAATAGGGTCGTATACTGTAATAAATAAAGTGTGTAAATGACACACATAAAGTGAACGCCAAGTCGATTCCCAGTGGCCGTCGAGAATGCACGGCGTAAGTGTGTAAAGTACACACTGAGACCTAGTAGTATGACAGTGATAACAAGAAAGAATACGTGATCCATTTTCTGAGTAATTGATCAATTAAAGTTGCTAGTGATGACTTCTAATACGATAATTGTCGATAAGCAATTCTTACGAGGGAACGTCTCCAATTGATCCATGACGTTTACGTTGAAACATACACGATTATAGGTAATATGTTAATCCGAATCTGATATTCATTTGTGGTGATAAGTGTTTCTATCATGGATCTGTAGACATCTGATCCATGGAGACTCCTTTTGAGATGTGAGATGGAGAGATTCTGATTTATCCAGACTGTAGAGTATGTCGAATCACCTACAGAAAAAAAATTTCGACTTAACAAATACGTTTTCGCTGAGATTTAGGGATTTTACAAGCCCAAATATGGGATCTGTTCCAAATTTTGGTAGGATCATTAGTAAAATTTTCATATCTTCGTGAAAACGTATTTCTTAAGTCGAAAATTTTTTTCTGTACGTGATTCGACGTACTGTGCAATCTTGATAGATCAGAGTCTCTCCATCTCGCATCTTTAGAGGAATCTCCAGAGATCAGATGTCTACAAATCCATGGTAGAAACACCTATCAGCACAAATGAATATCAGATTCGGAATAACATATTACCTATAATCATGTATGTTTCAAGGTAAACGCGATGGATCACTTGAAGGCCCGGTCGCGTTAGTGCCACGCAGATAACCAAAATCCCGTCTGTTATGTCCTCACAGCTTTATGAAGATTTTATACGAAAAGCAAAAGTCTTTAAGTCCTCATTCATACGAATATTTGTGTGAATGAAGGCTAAAGAATATAGAGAGTTGTCCAATTCTAGAACGTTTCTCGCTTTTGCCAATTGTTTTACATGTTTCACTGTTTTTCCAATTGAAACTCGACTTTGCTTAAAAGGGTTCATCGATTATACTCCTCTCATTCTTTGTCAAGACATAATCTTTAACATGTAATGAGATTGACGGCGTCAATCAAAAAACTTAAGTATAGTTTTCCTAATTTCTTAATGCTCTATCTAATAAACTATTTGCACCAAAAAAACCGAAAAATATTTTACTCAAGAAAAATCACGATATTTTTGAGCAAGAAAATAGTTCTAGATATTCAAATCAATATACATACTTGTAACTAGATTACTTAAATTTCTGCTTGATAAATATTACCGATATGTTTACACAATAATTCGGTGTACGTTTATTACTTTTAGAAGATTTTAGTCTGACGATACTTGGAAATGAACGCAAAAAATATTGTATTGTCTTTTTTCTTTTTTTAGAAAGCATGTCTCTTAAATTTCATGTGATTAAATGAGTAAACATCCGATATGATTAAGTATATTAAATCACATAATAAAGCAAGAACACAAGACATTTGCGTGTTTCGTTTTATAAGTGTTATGTTACCTTTTGACGTGTTCATATTCATGATCGAAGAAGAAATTTATTTATCATGCAAAAAGGAAAGTGAACATAAGATTTATATTACAACAAATAATATTAGCGTTGAATTTCAGGTAATCGAACAGTTAAATATCCTGGTATAATAACCATGAGGGACAAGGATTTTTTAGAGAACGGAATTAGGACTAAAAAGAGAACGGTTGCCTATTTATAGTCAAATTTGGAGGGATTAGAGAATGGTTAGAATTATAAAACGAAAAAGGCCGAAAAGAGAACGCTATTAGTGCTGAAAAGAGAATAGGCATATGTTCGAAGACTGAATTAAGATCTAAATATATCTTGCATTATATGGAAAAAAAATATTGTACAAAAAAGTGCAAATATAGCGTCTTTTTACTGTTCACTATGTACGAAGTTGATAATATTTAATAATTCTTTTATTTCTTCCTTTTTACTTCGTAAGTTATTTATATTGCTTAACTAAACGTTTCGATTAATAAAAATCTTCATCAGTAGTTGACAAATTTCAATTGTCAACTTGATTTCAAATCGTCAAGGAAAGATATTTTTAAAACAAAGAAGTTACCCATTGTAAGAGGACAGATAAACGTATATAAGGAAGGTTATCCTGTAAGACTGATAACTGCTATGAGAAATACTACTGGTTCAGAACTAGCAAAGTTTATTATAAGAACGTTGAGTAAAATAAGCAATAAAATTAGGTCTATTAAGAACATAAATGATTTTATTCAGAAATTAAGTGAAATAGAAGTGAATAAAAATACAACACTAGCTATTAATAGTTTAGATGTTGTAGATTTGTTTACATCGATCAATAAAGATAGAGCTATACGAATATTAGAAGATGTTTTAGAGAATAATGACTGTTGGAAAAAGAATACAAGTTTAACGAAAGAGAATATTTTGAAGATAGTACATTTCTGTATAAATAATATTGTTTTTCGATTCCAAGATAAGATTTATAAACAAAAACAGGATGTCCCAATGGGCTGTTCTTTATCACCACTGTTCGCAGATCTGGTTATGAATAATTTCATAAAAGAAAATTGGCACAAAACATATTATGCGTACAAAATGTTGAATCAATATGTCAGTGATATCATTTTAATATCAGATTTGACAAAAAATCAAATGCAAAAATTGACCTTAGATCTAAATAAGATAGACAAACATTTACAATTTACCTTCGAGTTTGAGGTCGATGGTAAATTACCATTTCTAGATGTATTACTCACAATGGATAAGGAGAGAGAAAAAATACGTACTAGTTGGTATCGAAAACCAACAGCAGCTAAAACGCTATTAGATTTTAAATCCGATCATACTAGCGCTGTTAAGCAAAATATTGTTAAAAATATGATAAGCAAAATCGTATTAGTTAATGGAAATGAGAGAAATGAAAAAAATTTAACGGTTTTTCGAACAGTAATTATCCATCTTCAATTACGAGCCATATTGGGGATATAGCCAATAAAATGAGAAGAGATAATAGAGCGCACGACAGAATACAATTTACTAAGACTGTAGTCACATTTAAGTGGAATGACAGAGAAAATAAAACAGAGTTTAAAACATTTAAAGATCCAAATGTATATAAAACATTCTCCAAGTATAGGAGAATTACTTAATAAAACGAGAAAGATTGCTCAGGAAGAACGTAATAATTCGTCAATAATCAATCATGTCTATGAGATTGTCTGTAAATGTAATGTATTATACGTAGGAGAAACTGAAAACATCGACATACGTTTAGAGCAACATCAAAAATGTGCAGAAAAGAAAAGAATAAAAATATCTGAAATTGTCAAACATGTTCAAAGATATCAGTATCCAATTTAACGCTAGCCTCATCTTTGATCATGAAAGAAATATCTACACGAAGAGATGGTCAGAGTCAGTTTACTCATTGGTGAATCGATCATGCAATAAAAAACTAGTGCTACCACAGTCGTGGTCACCAATAATTGCTCAATGGGTTAAGAAAGGTACGGGAGTTATTTATAGCAAGAAAGATAAAAACCAGAAAGTTAAGGAAGGAGAGAGTCAAAGTAAGAAAGAGAATAAGAAGAAAATTAAGAACACAGTGTTAAGAACAGAAAAGTCCAGATATAATCTGAGAATCAAAGAACAAGTTGACTATTCAAAATTAATAAGGAGTAATTCTTTTTCTATGATATAACCTTAACGTGCTGTTATTAATTTTAGATGTTGGTTGGTCTATAACACTTATTTTTATTGTCAACTACTGATGAAGATTTTTATTAATCGAAACGTTTAGTTAAGCAATATAAATAAACTACGAAGTAAAAAGGAAATAAAAGAATTATTAAATAAAAAGTGCAAATATGACATTTCAAAAAAGTAGAGCAATATTAGATTTTGTTCGTCTACCACGTAGAAAAATATTCCATCGAATAGAGAACTTGCGACAAGTATTGTTTCTGAAGTACTATTTATCGAATTTCGATATCCTCTGTATGTTGGGCCTTTTTCGACATGCCGCATCCACTGGGATACTTAGTTTTTTTTCTCAGACCAACCGTTACTCAGATCTGGATATTCAACCCTTTTTTGATATCCTCGCACATTAGTTCTTTTATAACTCGGTGATAATGCGGAAGTTAAGGTTTAAATTCCTTGTGTAAACTCATAATAACATTCTCCAGCTATTCCTAGAAAGTACCCGGTATATACTGTATAGGTCAAGTGTTATGTTCAAAACTGGATCCCAGATTGGTTGATATTTTAAAAATTGTATATGTCAAAAACTAAACAATATTAGCGGATGATTGTTTCAAAAAGCAAGGAAATGCACTCGTATTTTGTAATAAGTATCCTAGTGGATGCGTCATGTCGAAAAACCCCAAGCACTCAGAGGATATCGAAATTCGATGGATGGTTGTTGCTCTGTAAAGTCTTGCAAGTCGCCTGTTGGAGTTGCATATTTTATAACACCTTGAGACCATCTTACGAGCGAACCTGCCGAGATGCCCATTTCTGATCCAAGTGCTTTGTACATGGATCAATAGACATCAGCGGTAGTATCCCAACAGGATTTGGGCCCATGACTCCGGTTTTCTGGAAAACCAGTTTCTCAGGCTTCATATTTGCCCTTTTTTTCCTGTTTTGTATGAGAACATCCTGTTTTTCCTGTATTTTGATGTTTTTCTGCAGTTCAGAACTATTCAACAACATCAATTAATACTCAAGTGTTACTAGAATTCTAGTTGTTTACGAAGCTCTCCAAATTAAAAAGAATGGTACAGTAACCTAATAACCCGAAACCAAGAAATATTTCTAACTTTTGCAATTTCTAATTAAGTAGTTTAAAGGACGTACGATTGATAAATAATTGTTTAATAAATTCTAATTTTTAGCATACTTTTATTCGTACAAATATTACATATACTAGCTAAACGTTTCGACGTTTACACACGTCTTGATCAATAGTCTTAGCTATTAAATGTAATACTTGTACGAATAAAAGTATATTAAAAATTAGAATTTATTAAACATTTGTGTTGTATTCGTATTGAAATAACCTAGTAATAAAAAAATTTATAAATTATAAGAAACTGATATGCGAAAAGAAGCATAAAAGTTTATTAGTTTAATCTAGAAGCATAAAACTGCCTTCCGTGTGAGTTAGTTCTTCGATACTTTTGCGTGGAATTATTTTGTTCAAATTTTCATTTCACCTGTTTTTGTAGAACATAATGTTCTCATTTAGAGTAATTGATTTCATTTGCAAACGGAGAATTCATGAATATTAATTATTATTGATTAACTTTTTGTGAAAATATTATATACTGAAGCCTGTTCTGTTAACAACTATTAACTACTCTCTTTGTCCTAATGGAAGGATTCAAATTATCTGACTTTGTAGAAGACAAAAAAATAAGACAAAAAAAAGGATAATTTCAATGTTCCACAATTGGAGCTTGTGCAATTAGTCTCAAATGCCATAGTTTGATCTCGATTGAATTACCATTAGTTGGATACATGGGCTTCATTCGTTCAAACCAATATTTAAATTTGCCTACCACTAACGGGTATTTGAGTAAAAAATCATAAAACCATTCCTGTTGAATATGTTGCATTTCATTATTATAATTATCTCTCACAGTATCACATGCAAATTGCTTAGCAAATATTTCTGCATCCAAAAATGACCATTGATTAGCTTGAGAATGCTGAGTTAATTGAGTACATAATATTTTTTCTTCAGTTTTGGTCAATGGTGGTATACCAAGAGCAATCATGTGTGCCGTTTTCTCCTCACTAAATAATGGTGCTCTCTTACTTCCAATTATTTCAATGTCATCTTCAACGCTTGGTACATTATTGGTCGAAAGAAGCTAAACATATTAATGAGTACTAGTTTACACTCCTAAAACTCCTAAAACTAAAGATAATTGTTTTACTTACTGAACGTTTTGTTTTTCTGCCACATAGATCAGCTGATTTTTTTGGCCGTATTGACAAATTATTCGACGATGTCACTATTGACTAAAATGAAGTAAAGTAAAGAATACTGAAATTATCTTCCGATATTTATAGTACTTCTTTTTCTTGTTTAAGTATTGCTTGTTCGATGCCAAAATCCATTGCATTATTTGATTCATCTTGTTCAGATTGTTCAATATGAACACTTACATCCATGTCTTCGCTATCGAAGTTATATCGACTAACATCACTCGTACTAGCTACAAAAAACAGAATATTTATTGTATGTCTGTTCAGCTCGTGTGTTCTAATTCCGACCGTCTGTTTCATTTTGTGCAACAGATGGGATTAGAAAAATGAACTCGAAAGTGTACTATATACAGGGTTCGTACTATCGACCTTCAAAAATCAGGAGCGGGAGGATTTTTTTCCTTGGAAAAACAATGTCCATACATTTTTGCAGAAATACAGGAAATAAGCGAGTGTAGAAAAAGGATAAGTGAGATTATCACAATGTGTTAAATAAAGTATTGCTAAGGTGCCGGAAATTCGAACGGTACACACAAAAAAGGATTTTCTTTAAATATATATGGTTCGATAGCCCGTGAAACGTAGACTTCGAATATCACCTTTTAATCCACTTTTGATGGATCCAAGTTTTAGGGAGATATCTTCAAAATACTGAATACTAGCTGAAAAGTGAGATTTTGACACTTTCGAAGTAAACTTCAAATTTGACCCAGTTACATAG
>CAJNOQ010009506.1:0-10225 GCA_905250885.1 Didymodactylos carnosus
ATGAGACTGTCCACGTGGGACTACGGTCTTATTACAGAAAAATTAAATAAACGGAAAGAAAATTATTTTATTCACGAATGAAACAGTAGATTGATTATAGTATGAAAATAGAATGAATATAGAGTACCGTCGCAGCATCTACTTAGACATTAATCCCTTTGCATTATCTTTAGGAAACCCTGTAAAAAGTATTACGAAAGCCCTGGTTTTTTTAATGTATGTCTTTTTACCGTGTTACGAAAGCCTTACTTTTAACCGGGCTTTCGTAATGCTAGGGGTCTGGATGAAACCTGACCGAATTTTCGAATCTTAGAATTTTAGACTTTAAGAAACATAGATTTTTAACCCATTAGGTTTTCAGAATTTTAGAAGAAGAGACTATAAGCTTTTTACAATTTCACAATATAAGATTAGATCTTTAGAATCTTACAATGTTAGATTTTTAGACTTTTGGAAGGTTAGGTTTTTTAGAATTTTAGAAGATTAGGTTTTTAGACTTTTAGAAGAATAGAATATAAGATTTTTAAACTTTTAGAAGCTTCGACTTTTAGAATCTTACAAGTCTATCGGTTATACTATATAGCAGTTATGTAAAAGCGTGTGCTCTTACCAGATGTCGCTCTTACCACCATCTGCTATTGATGACAATAACATTGCTGTATAACCAGACAGTAAAGAGGATTACGCAGGAAGAAGCTATTGGACAGTTCAACGACTTTTACGACGGCTGCTGAACCGAGAAAATGAATAAAGAGTGACGAGTCACAAACAAGGGTGTGTTGTACAAAACTCTGCATCAATAACACACGCTTTTACATAACTGCTATATAGTATAACCGATAGACTTTGTCAAAAAAAGTCGAAAAATGTTTGCTGCCACATCGCGACGAGTTTTATATAACAAGAATATAGTTAGATATAAGGATAAACTCAGTTTCAACGACGAAGAAATTCCCTATATTTAACTATACGCTTTGAACAGCATTTGGCATTAAATCATACACAACTTGACATTACATGGTATCTAGATGCTGTGTATGCATTCTCAAGTAAGTAAATAGCAGTTCCTCATAGTAGCATTTGTGAATGCAAGTATTGGTCTCCGAATGAATTATTGAGCTCAAAGGTGGGGTTCTTTACAAAAATGTGTATACTTAATTAGAATTACAATTATAGATCTACTAGTGGATCATGATGAACCCGATCCAAATCATTTGCCACAAGTGAATACACCGTTGGCATTTAACACTGAACGTTCGTTCAACTTTCTGTCACCAATTAAAATTTATCATATGCTCCGATGGCTTCAGATGTGTTCTCCTGGATGGGGTTATGCATTTACAATGGATGACGGTACAGGACCGTATCGTGTTTTTACTTAGAACACAGTCAATGACTGTTTATATGTAGATTGTTTTCTTGTTCCTATTTTTTGTTTGTTGAATTGTTTCTCGATGTTATTCTTCGTGTTAGTTGTTGTTTACTTAATAAAAACTAGAAGAAAGAGAAAATGAGAAAAAACAGCTATTAATATTTGTGATCAAAGAAACTCATTTTAATCTTTATGGCACACTTTTTTCATTGTTCTTTTTTTTCTTTCTCTTATTTTATACGTGAATCACAAAAGATCTACAGTTTTTGGTTTTTTCTTCGGTTTTGAGTTCTATTCTCTTTAAAAGGAAAATACCAAAACACGTAATGATGCTGGTAGAGAAAGGGATAATTATGATATATTAAGCACTATGCTGTACTTAGTATAAGTATCAGCATTTTCTTTGTGTTAAGTTTGTTGTTATAAAATTAACCATTAGAAAAAGCGACACATGTGTACACACTTTTCAGTGCATAAACATTAAGAATGACGGCAATCTGTTGCTGAATTTTACTTATGGGTTGTCTCATTTTACTGTAGGTGTTATCCAAGCGCTTAAACTAAGTTTTCAGGCGTGATAAAGAATATTTTTGTGAATATTTCGTTGCTGTTGTAAAAATATTAAATAAATAAATATTAAAGGGTAAATTAAAGAATTTCGTTTTGTAATGAACATTAGTTTTATGGTTTTAAGTCCCTGGTCAAGCGTCAAAGAACCAAAGTCTACCTTAATGATGCAAGCGCATGATATTGCGCTCAAGCAGTCACGACCTGTGGACACTTCTTGCTCATGCGATACGCAGTTTTTTTGTCTTATGCGCTAAAGTTTCTTAAAATCAAGAAAGTCTTTTTCGACATAATGTATATAACGAGCTGAGCATGTTTACGTAGAATACACAGCACATGTGTGTTCTATAACAGTGTTTACGAAAAAAAAAGAACTGACCATTATATGACAAGTAACATGCATGCATTTCATCCTTTTTAACTTAGGTTAAAGACTTATTCCTTGTGTTTTTTGCCGTTTGTGTCTGTTTTCTAATCTTCCTGAAACGAATTTTTTTTAATGATCAAAGGAGCAGCAGCAACGCTGAGAGGGTGACTAGCCTGTGTGTGGCAGGGAGGGAGGATGAAGTGGACAACATGAAAGCAAGCTCGGTAGGTAGCAAACACTAACTATGAAACTAGAGTAGAAAGCAGTCTTTATACCCACACAGTCAGAAACGCTTTGTACATTTAAGGTATTCAACAACAGCACTATAAACAAATCTTATGTCATCAGTGCGAAGTGGACATCGCAGGAGTAGGAGATCAACATTTATAGTGCCAAACTGCTGTAGTGCATGCTGCTGCATCAATACAATGTCGTTTAAATAAATTATGAATAAGTTGAGGATTATTTGACTTCAACCGCATAAATAGAATCTCCGCGCTTCGATTCAGAAACGACAAATTGTTTGGAAACTTTCTAAGTGTACTTAGACTCTGTCTCTGAGAGAGAGAGAGAGATAAATCAATTTAAGTCGGAAAAACCGATGATGCCCAGTGCATGATGTGGCAATATCAGCAGCAGATAGTTCATGCACAAATGAAATGAACTAACTGAAATGAACTTTACTTACTTAAAGTTGTTTAGATGTATCGCTGGCACCTCTATAACATTCCAAGACTTTTTTATCCGTCATTTTTGAATGGGATGAGCGAAGACGAAAAGAAAAAGTAAATGTATGAAAAACACTCGTATTGTTTAACAATAATTTCAAAATGTATGCCGGTCGCTTGGCCGTTCTACCGCAGTGAAATTCTAGTTTATTTTATTCTGTTTTATTTCGGTTCCTTTGAGTGTATCGTGGATACATACATACATTGGCATAGAGTAAAGTGTCTAATTGGAACCGCAACCATATTTGTCTCACTTGTGACTCTAGTATCTGAGTGAGTTTTGAACCGATTTCCACCGAATTTGGGGGCTTTTGTAGCTGAAAGTCTTATCTATTTAATGCTCTGAAAATTATTCCGAAATTTCCATCAGAGACGGATCTCAGGAAGATTTACTAAGGAGAGGGTCATTTTGGTTCCAATTAGGCTCTGTGTCTAATGGGAATCGTACAGTGAAATGTGTGTCTAATTGGAACCGTCTCGTTGAAATTACATGGGTTTGCAACGTTTCACAGAAAATGCAAGAAAAAACAGATCGTATAGATACTCATAGTAAATCAATAGGGCTAAAAATAAATGCAAAGAAAACAAATATTATGATGGTAAATAAAAACAAGTTTGGAGATGATGTAGAGATTATGGTTAATAACAATAAATTGGCAAAGGCGCAGGAGTTTATGTATTTGGGCAGCAAAATATCTCAAAGCGGTGACATCATGAGAGAGATAAACAATAGAATAGTTAAAGCAGCATATGCACTGAAAACACGAAACAAAGTATGAGACAACCCATAAGTAAAATTCAGCAACAGATTGCCGTCATTCNTGGCAAAATAAAGGTATTCCATTGAAAACAAAGATGCAACTGTACAGAGCAAATGTAATAGCAGTGCTCATATATAGTAGTGAAACGTGGCAGCTAACCAAACAACAAGAAGAAAAAATAAATTCTTTTGATTATATATGTTTGAGGAAAATTTTAAAAATCAACTGGACGCACAAGGTATCAAATGCATAAGAGAAAGAGTTAAGTTACCAGCCGTTGTGCAAACTATGAAAAAGCAACGACTACGTTGGTTCGGGCATCTAATAAGAATGACCAGGGATAGGCTCGCTAAACAGATATTACAGTGGGAACCACAAGGAGGAGAAACAAGAATTGGAAGACCACCAACATCATGGAGAGAAACAATTACTAGAGACTTAAAAGAAATGGGGTTGACTTACGATGAAGCTATACAATTGGTAAGAAACAAAAACGAATGGGATGCATTTTTATTGCCCGTTGCATCAAATGGTGACTGGTCAAATAGATAGATAGGTAGATAGATGCACCGGTTTCGGTTTTCAAACCGACGAAAAAACCGAATATTGTCGCATTCTTTTCCGAGATGGTAGTATTTGACTTTGAAGATGATTGTAAGAGAAAGTTAATGGCATTCATAGCCGTCTTGTCCTCTCTCACGCTAATGGAAGACGCCAATGGAAAGCCGAGATTTTTGAAACAGAGAATGTTTTCTTATTTTTCCGATTATCAAAGACCACTAAATACCGGTGTAAGAAAACGGTGGGAGGATAAGATTATGGGTGATCTCATCAAATTTGGGAGAAAAAACTGGCGAAGAGAAACCATGAATAAAGACAAGTGGCGTCAGAGAATCAACAGACACACACAGGTTAAACCAGTGCACCAGAACATTCAGAAAATTGTTTATGAATTTAAAGAGCGAGCTAAGAAACGGCGAGCAGATGAACTAGCTCAATCAATTCAAGCTAAGATTCCCTCTGTAACCACTCAGATTACATCAGTAAGCATAAACGTTTGTCCAAATTGTGACAGAATGTGCAAAACTGAACGAGGTGTAGAAATTCATCGAAGGACATATGATAAGAAAATACAAGCTTTAAATACAGTAACAACGGTCTTAACCCATTACCTACCCTGGGGTCACCCATGACCTATTCGTAGAATTGTTATAAAAAGACAATGAAGCATGTGAGAAAAAATGGATTGCTTTTAAGAGCAAGATAATTCCATAAGCTATCGATTGATAAAAAACGATTTTCTTTTCCATCAACTTTTCGTGAAGATATTTCAATCAGAAAATAAAAAATTTTCAAAAAAATTGAAAAGTTGAAAAAAAAATTTTCTCGGCTTTTATTTTTTTTTCAAGAACTTTTCAGAAACATGTTATTGTCGATTAATGCTTAGTAGACTGTTGCCTTTGCAAGCAAATAGAACAGGCTGTTCTTATGACGTACGAATTTTCTACGTTGTAAATATGAAAAATGCGAGTTGAAAACGCAATGGACATGTTCTAAATGTGAACTACATTTATGCATTCAACCACAACATAACTGTTTTGTACCTTTTCACACTAAACAATAATCTAGAAAAAATAAATTTAATTGTATAATTGTATTGTATATAAATTTAGTTGTATGAATACTCAATATAATTGCTAATAAAAATATGTTTGCTATAAAATAACAACCTAAGTGTAAAAGAGTACGTTTTTTGTTTTTGAAGTTTTTTCATGTTGTTCGCTACCAATGGGTCATGGATGAGCCATTGCCCATGGTCAACATTGGTGCAACTTTGATTTGATTCAACCTTGAAATTGACGTATTGTACTACTCACTGCTTTATTCTACTAGTTAGTTTGCCGGCAGCTTTTATAGATCAATGGTGGTAGGTAAAGGGTTAACTCAGGTTAAAATAACGAACTTAATTAGTAAAACCAAACGGAATAAACATGTATGTCCTAGCTGTGGAATAGCTTCTAAAATCCAAGGAATTTCTACGCATGTAAAAACATGTGACGAGAACTGGTGTAAAAAAAATGGAGTACGAGTTGTTTAGAAGGGACACCATCTAAAACTATTTTAAAGATGGTGGAGTTACAGAATTAGGCTTGTCGAAAAAGCGGAACTCTAATGATTTGGAGTAGCTGCCTAATTCGAGTTCAAATATAACTACAATTTTGGTTAGAATATAACTAGGAAAAGCTTAGTAAAAAAAGATTTTATTTATAACTTTCGAATTAGAATTGCCATATATCGAATTCGAACTAGCACAAACACTTTACTGTAAAAGTTTATGAAAATAAAAAATTTTTCGCCAAAATTCGAATTCGAGTTTGGATTTTGCAAGAATTCGAATTCGACCTAGGACGAAAACATTACCGTAAAAGTTTATAAAATAAAAAATTTTTCACCAGAATTCGAATTCGAATTAGGACGGACACTTTATTGTAAAAGTTTATAAAAATAAAAAATTTTTCACCAAAATTCGGATTCGAATTTTGATTTTACAAGAGTTAGAATTCGAATTAGGACGAACACTTCACTGTAAAAGTCTAGAAAAATAAAAAGTTTTTTATAAAAAAGTTTTTATATTTACAAACTTTTACAGTAAAGTGCTCGTCCAAACTCGGATCCGAATTCTGGTGAAAAATTTTCTATTTTATAAACTTTTAGAGTAAAGTGTTCGTCCTACTCCGAATTCAAATCCTGGTGACAGGGTTTTTATTTTTTGAAAGTTTTACAGCAGAGCGTTCGTCCCAACTTAAATTCGAATTTTGGCGAAAAAATTTTTATTTTTAGAAGCTTATTTATTTAGAAGAATCCTTTATTTTTAGAAACACCAGTGTATATTAATTTAGATCGCCATTAGCAGTTAATTCAGACTTACGAAGGTACCTCCCCAGACGTCCCACTCCGATTTCTATGATCTTTTGGCTATAGATACTATATAGTGTCCTAGTAAAAACCCAAAAAAAGGATTTCGATTCTTGTTGCTTCTTTCAGAAGTTATTAATTTTTCATTTTGCCCACACAGCGCATAACATAAACTATTCAAAAATTTTATAACTCAGTCAAAACACGGGATGAAAGACTGAGAATTTTTTCTGTGGTAGTGCTAGATGTCTATTATAATCACAGAAAATTTTGTGATCTCGGCAAAGATCTCGCCGATGTTCATGAGCTTTGAGAATCAGACGACTTGTCCAGCTAACGGCCTCCATTTTTTGCTCTTTTTCAAAACGTTATTGCAATAAAGCTACAAACTAATCTAAAATGGTAACCAGATAATTAAGTAGATAAAACATTTCTCTACAAAAGGAAAAGTGTCTGGGCTCTGAACGTTGATTCGTTATGAAAGACTTTGGTCAAACTTTACAGGTCTTTGATTTTGACACCTCCGATTGCAAACCTATCAGCGACCTCATATCGAACGATAGACCCTTTATTTTTACGCCATTCGAACCGCCTTGAAACATAGAACACAGTTATAGATTTAGTTTTTTAATTTTTTTTAAATTTCAGATTGAAATTGGAATTTTCTACTCAGAGGCGAAAAAGTCGAAATTTTGGCCGTAATTCTCGATTTTCTCCGACAGAACTCAACTTCCATGAAATAAAAAGACCTTATTCGAAATCAGGATCAAAAACTGAGTCGAATGATATGTATTTCTGTCCTATCCAACTACTTTAAGTTTTTTCGAATTCTTACGTTGAAAAATGATCGAGATTTTTACGCCTCTATTTTTGTGAAGTGAGAAAGTGCATGTTCAGCTTAAGTAAACGTTTCTATGAAAAAGACGATGAAGAGAATGAGAGGAAAAAATATTTATGTCATGTTTTACTAAATAAATATATATTGGTATGTCAGTTGCAAAATAATTACAACGAGATGAGACCAATTACAATACTCACTTTTGTGAATATTGTGTTATATGTTGTACTAATAAAATTGTATTAGTGCGAACAGAAGAATGCTTAATGGAATTTCAATATGATGCGTGCGACAGTCGTACTCAGCAGTTTAGAGCTATGTCTTATTGAAAGACTAAGCGAGTGTATATTTTTTATGTGTTTTTCATGAAGAAAGAGAATGTTTTTAACTTCTGGGCCGCTTCCCTTTAAAACCTGTTTACGAGATAGTTTGTGGGTTATGTAAACAAACTCTAACTTTTCAGTCGTATACATTTGCATCTAATTTCAAGAAGTATACGCAAGAAAGTTTACGAACAGTTATTTCTGGGGTAGCGGATGGTAGTCATTTTCGAATTTGGGGATGGCAGTACGACTGTCATACGCATCATATTGAAATTCCATTAAGCGTTCTTCTGTCGCACTAATACAATTTTATTAGCACAACATATAACACAATATCCATAAAAGTGAGTATTGTAATCGGTCTCATCTCGTTGTAATTATTTTGCAACTGACATACCAATATATATTTATTTAGTAAAACATGACAAATATGTTTTCCTCTCACTCTCATCATTATCTTTTTCATTGAAACGTTTATTCAAACTGAACATGCACTTTCTTACTTCACAATTCTTTTATCGATGCTGCAAAATAAGTCGTGTCTCATATCTATATTGGAAAAATTCTCGAAGAAAGAACAATGGCGCCAATTATATGTTTTAATTTAACTACCAAAGGCTAAAAGACGTGAACCTGGTTTGAAAATAGTGTAAAAGAAGAAGCTTTTTCCTCTGTGAGACGTGTAATTTTCTTCCTTATCTGACATAATTTGAGTAGCACTCGTAAAACATTTACGATCTAGTGATCAGCAACTACTGTAGAAAATACCTTTTCTATGATGGAGAATTCAGTCATAATGTTTTCGGACATGCAAGAGGTTCTGCATATGCACATACATATACTTTTTAGAACAGAAATATACATTATATTTATCTTTCCTCTGAGGTACGCTATTTCACATTTGAAAATGAAAATTGAATTCTTTAAAAACTGAATTCAAAAAATGATTTTTCAAAACTTGTTTCTTCTAAAATCTTTGTTGAGCAGTTATCTACGACATCAATTTGTTGAAAAGCTTTTATCCTCAAAATTGTTGTCTAGAAATACTTTTCTCCTGTTACTTGGTACTGGAACTGTGTCATGAAGACCATACTTTCGACACAGAGAAAAATTTTCTCATATGTCGTGGAGAAAGCTCATCACTCAACAACCTTAAAACTTGTTCATGATTCAGGGTAAATACAAACTAAGCTTTCTCATGCAAATTGTCTACGATGAAATGATATTTTAAATTGTTAATTTCATCAATTAAAAATATTTATTTTTGCTTTTCGTATAATGTTACAAAGAGAGAAAGAATTCTCATGAAAAATCTGTTTAGTTTTTGTTCCTTCTTTTCATAGACGGCATAAATAATCAATCTTCATCATTGTTTTATTGCAGCAACGTTGCCTGTAATTCTGATGCATGTTTTTTTAGTAATTGTTGTGTCATTATTTGTGATTGTTCAACAATTATTGGTTGTAAACGAACAAATTTTTGACCAAATTCTGTTGAATAGAATTCTATATAGTGTTCAATGTCTTGTAAATTAAAATAATCCATATATACTTTAGCTAAATCAATTTTAATATGATTAAAGGAACAATATTTTTCTATAAATTCTTTTATTTTATTTTTCATATCACTCGTTATAAGTGGTGATTGTGATAAACCAAGTTCCACACCTACATTAAACATTTTTTCACTACCCATTTTATCAAATAATTCCAATGTTTTTTCCAATAACTTTTTTGAATTTTCAGCATCATTAGGCGCAATTGGTATGCAATAAATGAGATCAATTACACAACCAATAATCAATAATGAACGTAAATACATATTGTTATTTTTACTATAAAGATACGTAGAGAAGATAAAAATTCTACTGTTTATTTTAACCCTGATCTAATATGAAAAAGAAATTTGCCATGCTGTCCGTTCATTAAAACAATACTCTCAGATATGTTTGAATAACTATTGAACATCCGTTTTTCTCTTTATCTGACGTTACAAGCTGCATAAACCTGTCATAATCAAATCAAATCAGAAATCAAATACGAAAAGTAAAAGAAGCAAAGAGTGAAGAGAAACAATTAGGAAAGATTCCAATGTACAACCTAAAAATTGATATAACTCCCGCTGAAACACGAATTGTTTTTATCTGGCCTTGAAATATGCTTTTGAGGTTAGATCGTTGAAAAAGCTTTCAGTTAATCAAACCATTCTTAACTTTTTTTGAAAAATAGCTCGATGTTATTCCAATTCGTCAAAAGGGAAAATTACTTACAGAATGAATGGTGATCAGTGATTTTAATAAGCATAGAATAACTGAGTAAAAATATGAAATTTATAGTTTTATCACGTTTTCACT
>CAJNOQ010009507.1:0-10224 GCA_905250885.1 Didymodactylos carnosus
GATGTATTAACTAGTTAATCGGGCAATATTTTACGCGTAACTTACATTCCTATCTAAAATAACTTGATATAATAACATAAACAGAGTAAGCACTTATAGCCTAATGGTTAAGATCGGGCAGCTGAAT
Source organism: Didymodactylos carnosus (assembly GCA_905250885.1). Lineage (NCBI taxonomy): Eukaryota > Metazoa > Rotifera > Eurotatoria > Philodinida > Philodinidae > Didymodactylos > Didymodactylos carnosus. Next base: position 128 of record CAJNOQ010009507.1, read on the forward strand.
AGAAGATTACGAGTTAAGTGTGATTTATCTTTTTATGAACCTCGTATGAAAATCTTATCTGATTCTTATAAGACACTTACGACTGTCGATGGGAAATCTTAAACAATCTAATATAAGAACCTGATAAGATTCTTATAAGAATTTTATAAGATACTGATAAGAGACTTATAGGTTTCTGGTAAGATTCTTATATAAGAATCGAACTCTAGGGATTGAGCTCTTATACTAATCCATCCCAGGTCAAGCAATCCTACTAGGATCCTACTGATAATTGGATGCCTATGAAATCCTTCCTATGAATTCCGTAGAATTCTTGATATAGGACGGTAGCAAAAACCCTATAGAATTCCTATAATAAAAATCTTATGCATTTCTTACAAAATTCTAGGGTAAGATCTTGCGTGAGATTCCTATTTTTTCGTTCTGTATATGTTTTCTTTTTCCTATACGAAAACACAATCACTGACGTGTTTTGCAGTAACTTTAATATAAATACAACTCTACTGTACTGTAGAAAATGGAAAATTCTTTTGATCTCAAATTTTCGCATCGAAAACTGTGAGTCATCGAAACTCACTACCGTTCGCCGACGTGTGAGTCAGTACTCACAAGTCTTGGGCTTATCCCAGCTCAGAATCATCTGATGCTGGCTAGCTGGGATCAGAGAATAATTAAACAAATAAAAACAATAAACCTATTGACATTGAAATTTTCTATTCTTGAGTGATGAGCTGTGATTTGCATGTGATGTTTGCATGTATTAGCGCATAAAGCGAGATTTATGGTTGAGAGTGAATGGATTTGGCATGAAAACACCCAAAAAAGGGTGAGGGGTAGCGGCACGCAGCACCAACTAGCGGAAACCAGATAAAATCCTACAGTAGGATCCTGTAGGCACTTGCAAGGTTCTACAAGGTCTGACTATAAGAATCTTACAGTAGGATCTTTTGGCTTTGAGGTTTTTCTACAAAATCCTAGACGATCTCGTAAGATCCTAAGGTAGAAGCTTATAAGAATCTTGTAGAATCCTACGGTAGGATTGTTTTACTTGCGATAGAAAGCGATGTAAATCAGGATTCTAGGTAATTTTGTTGAATAGGAAAACAAACGGAAAACAGATGTAATCTTCTTAGAAAGTTCGATCCCTTTTTATAATAAATATAAAGCGTATCATACCGTTCTATATACCATATCTTTTGGTACTGATTGTTGTTTGAACGGTTGCACAACGTAAATATTTGGGTCAACTTCACCATTTTCTCCTGGACTGGGCGGTACTGGGATGCACGAGGCATAAAATTTAGGTGTGGGAGTGGTATGAGGAGGAAAAGTTCCAGCTGAATGAATACTAGGAGCTCCAGCAGTCATTTTCTTTTATTAATTGTTATGTTTTATAGAGTAATGGCTTTTACTTCTCAGACAACCATTCAAAATCACGGTTGCTATGGAAACGTTTAGCTTAGCAATTTTTTGTGCATTTGATCAACTAGTATTATGTTTCTAATTCACTAAGAAATAAGTTCATTCAAAATATGAACCTTATCGCGGAGCAGTTACTAATATATTACTTTATAGAGGTCGCCAAATATCGCATTTCAGGTCCGATTTTGGATTAAGATGTTTTCGACATATGGACGTTGTCGGTCCCTGCTGAAAGTACTGATAACATGAGTACGACTTACTCACACACTGTGCATGAGTGCTCAATGAGTAAATTTTCGAAAGAAATACTCAGCAGAAGTTACATGAATACATACTTCATGATTAAAAAATTGTACGAGTACTCATCGCATTTTTTAGCAGAACACTACACTCAAGGTTGAGTATATTCACCAGAGGTGTCATTGTCTTTTTAACTTGCCTTGACGACAACTCTTTATCTTTTCCAACGGTTTATTAGTAATAAATCTAAAGCAAAGATCGACGTTTCACTAACTGCGAGACCCAGAACTGTATGATCCCATCATTTTTTTTATTCTTGCGCCAGAATTATTGAAAAATATTTTGGTCAAATTCTAACGAAATTTATTTAACTAAAAATCCTAAACAACGAAGAATACATTCTCAAGCACAGCAAAACAAAAAAAAGAGTACACTGTTACATAAAATAATCGGGTTCTTTTGGTTACACGTGTGTAACTACTTCTCTCACTGCATTTGTTAATGTTGCATGGATTCGACGATGAGCACGAGTTTTATGCAGTTTGCTGAGTAATAATTGAATCAGAAGAACATTGATGATTAGAAATGGACACGTATAAACGAGGATAATCGAAGTTAAATGAGAACGACGCAAACGAAACGAGCACGGATCAGATGACAACCACAAACGATATAATTCACTATGAGCTAGAAAGAGATTAAATGGATGTAAGATAAAAAGTTCTTAAGAAGGTGCTGCTCACAATTATTACGGATGATAAAAGGTCTATTTAACGGATCTATAAAGCTTTCATTTTTCAAAAACAATTCTGTTATGTCTAGTCAGTGGTTTAATCTACTACTCAATTTTTCTCTTACCATTAATGAATAAACCGACAAATGCAATACTGATAAGTAATTGTACAAAATAAGTTAATGATACATATTGTTTTTTTGATATTGTTGATAATCGTTGACGTTTCACACATTCGACTTCGATACGATCAAGTAAAACTGATAATATAAGTAAAATGGGAATACATATAAACCATAATTTAATAAAATCAACTTGTTCTGGATTACACGGTAGTCTGGATAAATCTTTCACTAAAATGGAAAGAAAAAATACGTAAATTAGATGACTATTATTAAATGAGAGATAATAGTAACATGCCTGAATCCAAAGTAATAAAACAGAACAAAATAGCATAAATCAATTTGAATACGAGTACGGAAAAATGTAGATCTATAAATTAGAAAAAGATGAACATTACAGATGAGCAATGAATAATACATAATATCAGAACGAAATATACGAGCACGAAGACTATTTATTGTATAAATTAAAAAGTTGTCTTCCTTTTCTTTCTGTTCGAATTTCATGAGTTTTACGAGTATTACCAGAATCAGAGATGGCAGTTTACTAGATAAAGTTATACTTCCGAGAGTATAGAATAGCTATTGAAAGAAAGGCAGACTTCTCTCAAAAAAATTCATCGAATGGTTAATTACACTCTTACAATCCTTTCTTAAGTCATCTAAAGAGAGTTAATTAAAAATTTAATTAAATCAAATACATACGCTTTTTTTCATCGCTAATGGGATGCTGAGCTTGTTGTAACATTTTTGAAGCGTTCACTCTCAGTTTTTTAATTTCTAAATGAGGCATAGGCATGCTCTACTATTTATATAATTATTTTATTGACAATTTTCTCAAACATCTAAGGCGATACATTTTCTCTTTGATCTCATTCCCACGATCGGTACAAAATTCAAAGCAACCGTATTTGTAGCGGTTTACAAATTATCGCTTTGATCTTGCCGAGTAACATATATTTTTAATTTTATAAACAGTTGACAAAAATCTTCTCATATTTTTGAGACTTTTAAGAAAACAGTTGGAGTGTACATCTCAGAGGCATAGCTTAGTTGATGTTATAAACTTACCATGTTTAGCTATGTTTAATTTTTCGAGAGACATGCGTAGTTGTGAAAAGGGCTCACAATTAAAATGAAAGTGTATTTTGTTCTTCACTGATTCAACTTCTGTTTCTATTTTTTTGTGCATATATTATATTGGATAAAGTGATTGAGATTGAACCTGTGAATTTGTCCATGAATTTCTTATTCTTGAAAATTGATTGCATAAAGATACTTTTTTTCTTTCTTTTGTTACTGATTTTTACTACTGGTTCAACGTGTCAAGTATTGACTTTACTCTATGGTCATCAAGTATGGATCAAGTGATTTCAAGATGAGTATTAACAACGTACACACCTATCTAAAAATTTTTTATATTGAAATATTATATGCTTTTATGTAGAAGAAAGTTCATACAACTTTATAAAATTTTTGAAAGAATAAAAATAAATTATGAGAAATGTTTTATCATATGTTTGAGTTTCTCCCTCCACCATAAAGACACTACAAAACAGGATGCCGCATTAGAATCGTAGATCTGCAAACGACTGAAAAAAGTCAAATCAAATACCTTGTGTAATACCAAACTTTAATAGAGCCAAATTAAATATGACAAATGAGGTAAGAGTTTAACTCTTTGAGTCCCAAATGATTTTTGCTGGATTGAATTGAAGCAGACCGTTATATGAACTTATTTTAGGCACAGAAACACACATGACACAAATATCTCACGCGCGTACGCATGTATTAATTGGCTGATTTTTCATTGCTTCTTTCTAAGAGATTACGTACTAATTCGTAGAGATTATATTGTGAAAAATAATTATAAAACATGTGTAGCATTTTTGCTACTATGGGACTCAAAGGGTTTTAACTAAAATTGCTTGAAAAATCAAACAAATGTGATTACAAGATATACTTAGAACAAAGTTAAATTTTCATTTAGACAGTATTTTCGCTAAACAAAGGGTCACAACGATCTTGTCAGTTCAAAGAAACATGGATATCATGCTAAAATCAATTTGCATGTCTCTACTTTTTCCTAAAACATCAAATCTCACTCTTATTAATCAATTTATAGGTAAATAAAACTAACACAAAAATTTAACAGTAATATTATACGCACAACAATAAAATAAGTGAATAACACACATTATATTTTGCGTAAGAATAACAACGTTTTGTTAACAATGTCCATCTTCTTCATTGGGTGTTGTATGAACAACTGATCCACGTTCAAACTCTGTGACAGTAGAAGAAACAATAGTACTCCATCATTTTGATCTACTGCCCTACCCTAGTGAAAGTACTCATACTGTGAGTACAACTTTACTCATAAGTCCATGAGTACTCTTACGAGTTCTACTAACAATTTTTGAGTACTCAGGAGTATTCCGAAAATATTCATACACCGTTTTATTTTGCAAAAATGAAACTATAGAAAGAACATAGAATTTGGTAAACAAACTCAGAATATTTATATTATTTTTTTCTCGCTGGTCTCTCTGTATATAGTCAGAGATGGACTCGTCTGTAAATAAACTTGTAGTGCAACTCTGACTGCCTAAGATCACTCCTTTATATGAAAATACCAGATGAACAATACTCATGAGTAAAGTTATATGAGTACTCAACAATACTCAAAGTCGTACCACGGTACTCATTACTCACTCATGAGTACTCATGTGGATACTTAATGAGTAAAACACTGTGTGAGTACTCATAAGTGAGTACTCGTGACATTTTTCAGCAGAGTGCGACTTTGAGTACTCAAGCTTTAATACATTCACTTGGGTAATGAAACTTCTTGTAAACAAGATCTTGATTTCATGAAGTTTTTCAGTAAGATCTCGATTCAAGATCTTGATAAGAAAATGTAAGAATTCAAGAAATGTGAAAAGGTTAAGATCTTGAACATCTTGTAATTTCTTGACTTCTTGCACCAAGATCTTGGAAATACTTAAATCATCGTTTTGTTTTACACTTTTGTGTAAATATAAGTGTGAATATTTTTGCACTTAGAACAACTTAGAATTTTTTCCTTCTTGAACACAGTTGTTTAAGGTAGAGCGTATGATTCTGTATGGTCGGACATCTTGATGGCTATGGCTGTCATAAATGAAACCAAAATGTAAACAAAATTTTTCACTTAAAACCTTGCACATCTTGATAGGATTCACTCAGGATCTTGAAATTTCTATTCCCAAGATCTTGGGTACACGAAGTTCCACCATGGTGAGTATATCTTTCGAAAGATTATTAAGCTCCTCAATGCTCAATGTATGCGCTCTAGATAAACCATTGTAAAAAAAAAGGTGTTTTAAGATACAATCAGGAATATCCTATGGTGTTTTTGTGCCTTACATCTCAACGTATCTTTTCTTTCTCAATACAACTTTGTATCTCAGTGAGTCATAAGCGAAGTCATTCGCCGTTTGGTTGTAGTTACCCTAATCTAAGTAAGCATATCACCGGAACAAAAAAAATAAAGTTGGTTTAGAGTTGTTGAAAAGTGATTTTTCGTATTCAGCCCACTCGATAACCCAGAAGATTTTCTATTTTTGACTCGGGGTACTTCCGAAAGTTTAAGAAAAATTTTGAAACAAAATGGCGCAAAAAGTTTTCCATGGAAAAATAATACTAATTTGAAAATTTTTCCTAAACTTTCGGAAGTACCCCGAGCCAAAAATAGAAAATCTTCTGGGTTATCGAGTGTGCTGAATACGAAAAACCACTTTTCAGCAACTCTAAACGAACTTTATTTTTTTTCGGGTGATATGAGAAATCAATTTCGATGCGAAAACTTAGAATTCTTCTCATGTCTATCTTCTCTGGACTATAACTAGGAAAAAAAACTCAATCTAAATGTCATATTATAACACATCAGTACTTCCAGGCTCAACCTATAGGTGCACTCTAAAAAAAAGTGCTCTTCAGTTTTCCAAAGAACTGAAAAAGATTAGTTTTTCAAAAATTGAAGAATAATTTTTGAGTTCTTGAGAGCTGAAGTACAGAATTTGAGTTCTCTATTTGGAACAATGAAGAACAAAATTCCCGCTGATTTTTCGGTTATTCGATAAACTGAAGAACACCTTTATTAGAGTATGGGAGCATCATTTTATACAGGCACTTACAAAATGTATCAGAGATATTTTAATATGCCTTTCAAAACGCGTCGTTAATGTGTCAAAGATTGTGTCTCAACATCTCAAAATGTATCTCACAAAATCAATCCAACACTGATCCATCGTGTCTCAACAAAATATCTCAATTGAGAAGTTTGAAATGCAAAGTTTATTCGACTGGAGTGCTACTGTATTATACGAGATCTAAAATTAACGAATTTTTTTCAGAGATATTCCAAACAAGTTCTTTTTATTAGTGTTTCTCGACCACAATCAAATCTTATCCGTGGGAATCTAAAATTAAATTTAACGTACGCATCTTAAAAGCTATAAAAGAGATGATTTTTTCAAAATCTCTATTGCCTATCTTCGTGTTGTAGAGAAAATATTAAAAATCGTACGAAATAAACTATAAAAAGAAATTCAAGGAAAACATAGGTGTGAGATGCCTTTCTACCCCAACTTTAACAGAAGTGAAGGTTGAAGCTCGCTTTCAATGTATAATCTTCTGTCGGGAAAGTCAGAATCTGCTTATTTGAAATACGAGCTAGAGGTCTGTTACGCGCGTGCTCATTGGCAGAATTTTTTCACATCTGTTATTCTTGTCTTCCAGTGTCAATGGAGACATAATAGGCAGTACATTAATCAGAAAGTTGTACGTTAATTCTTCACCAACCCTTGTATTTATTTCTTGTTCGGATACAATATAGTAAAGATCAAGAACGTCTGAATTTCGATTTTGCTGCTGAACTGCCGGATTAATCGATGTTTTTTCAACTAATGCTCGCCTAGAACTCATATATTGCGGAGATCGATAACTATCATTCGTAACGTTTAGATCCGTTTCTGGTCCTGGTAAATTCAGATTAGATCCAACATCCATAATCGACATAAATGAATTCGCTTGTCCTAAGATGAGACTAGCGAGTGCACCACCATTTGACGGTGACGGCAGTACTTGTTTTCGGTTTAGTTGATCAAGGAGAACATCGTTGCCCCTCAAGCTGCGATTTCCTCTGTTAGTAGCATAATCACCTTGAAGAATTCGTTGGAGCTCATTTGGAGCAATGGGCGTGTAAGGCAATACCAATCGACCGGTTTTATAAGTAGCTGTTGAAATTCGGCGATTTGTATGTTTTTTTCGATTATGATACAATAGTTCGATTTTGTTTATAATTAGACGACCTAATGCGAGACAAACGAGAATCGAAATAACGGGCATTACGCCGAATAGAATTGCTCGTATAGCGCGACTGAGACATTCAGGGGTACACAGTGCAGTTTGTTTTGGTGAAAGCGAAGTCGATAGAGAACTGTCGAGATATGAAGTTGAGGTCATCTAAGCTGATTTTTTTCGTATTTCAATGCCTACCACCAGACTTTTAACATTTCCAACGTTTCGACGTAATGCTATTTTTTTCTCTTCTACTTTGATTTTTGGTCGAGAAAAATAGGAAAAAAACGCACTGTTTGTCTCACACACACAAGGCCAATCAATCATTTTCCTTGCCTCCTACAAATTAACTTTTTCGTCTAAATAAATGTTGATATCACAGTGATAAACCGCACACAACAGTAGAGATAGTCATAGAAAACAGCAAGCATGAATTAGTCTACATTCTTCTCATATCTTGTTGTCATCAAATTTAGAAAACTCCCTGCATCGAGATAAATATATTTCATCGATATAATTCATTCTGAGCTATATGCGTCGTACGTTTCTGTATGCAGTAATTTTCAAAATATAGTGCCAAGTGCACAGGTTTTTTACCTGCTTTAAAGTTAACCGCAGTACTAAATGTTATCGAAACTGCTAACCAAATTGGCTCTTGATTATTTGTCAGAATAATAAAAAATTGTTTAATGTTATAAGCATGTGTAATACTGTGAGAGAGTACTAAAATATATATGTGAAGGACAGAACCAATCTGTCATTATTAATAAAGCATGATGCCATATTTGTCATATATATACAATCTTGGGGTTAACACAGAAAGCAGACCATAGGTGGAAGATTTTGATTTATCATAAATTCTCAGAAGACGAAGAATTAGATATTGTTACAACGTTGTACATACCACAAACGGCACCGCTTAGAAAAGAAAACGACGAACACGATCGATTGCTTCTCATGTTTATAATACCCCATAAGCCTGCAAAGGTTTCTACGATCGAAAACTAGATAAAAGTCACAATGGAACTAGCTAGCATAGACATAAATAAATAAACACATTTATACAGCTCAGTTGTTACTTCATGCGACAGTCATGTCGAAATGAGTTTCTCTTTTTCATGAGAAAATTTGGGGTTAAAACATATCGAACGTGGAATGAGCGTCGAAGTAAATTCTATACAAAAACTTCTACCGCTTTTAGAATTCATTGATCACGAGTCAGTTTCTTTCAGTTTTCCGTGAAGTATTTTAACCTTCCTCCTAGCTTTGTTACTGGTATCTGTGCATCGAATAGTGGCAGCTCTCGCACTGTTTTGTGGATGTTTTTCTGATTCTCTGTTTTGATTTTTGCTGATCAATGGTTGGCATTACAGTCGGTAGCGCCTGTATTCTTGATGGTGCTCTCTCCTTCTCTTCTGTTTCATTATCTCTTTCTTGCTCTGCTACATACCTGTTATTATCAGTATTGGTTTCGTGTGTTGTAACGGGTGCGAATGTTCTCTTTGTCGGAAAAGGACCACGTGGTGAAAATCCATAACTTTGTTGTTATGTATGTGTTATACCACTGGTTCGTAAATATGAATAGAATCCTCCTCCTTGTGCACGAGGATATCTGTTACCTTAACCGTCTCGACTACCTCTTCGACGAGATGTCAAATTAATTCTAGAACAGTGTACTCGTTTGTGGGCACGTGAAAGTTTCTAACGAAATTTGTCACCAAATAAATTTTTCGTCGCTTTTGTAAACATTGACAATCGAGCGAAAGTTTCTGTCGCCTTACTTATATTTCTAATGAATTTTGAAATGAAAGGCAGCCTTCATTGGTACAAAATTTTAGCATTAGCTTGGCCTAATCCGATTAACCCTTGTTCGATGACGATACTCAATTTTTTTGGATGAACCTTTTTGTTGTCTTTGATGGCATTTTACAATTTTGACCGTACGGCATATAGTGGAATCGTTGTATTCAACAAATGTTGTTGCAAACCTTTGTAAATTTTGTTATTTTCAACCGCATACGATTTTTTGCAGCATTTCGAAAATTGTACCATCGAGTATTAGTGCCTGAAGGTCGAGTGATTTTACTTTGTCAAAAATTTTGGCTTTTATTACATCGCGTTTGCGTAGAACAAGGAAATGTTTATCGATGATCGATTTCATATCGATGGTAAAGCCTTTTTTGTTTTGTCCTTTGTTTGATGAAGAATTTTTTTACCACCTTTCGTTAAGGGGAGGG
>CAJNOQ010009508.1:0-10224 GCA_905250885.1 Didymodactylos carnosus
ACTTCAAGATCCCACTTAGAGCATCGAGAAGAATCACCTAGATAAGCCACTTAAAGGCACAATGGGATTCGGTGAAGCCGTCCATATTTCACATAAAGCCATCACGAGAAGCCACAAGGAAAGGCAAAGGGTAGTTCATGAGGTACGTGCGGCACAGAAAATGAGCATTCTTCGAAGTTGCATTTCTTCGTGCCGCTAATCTGAAAATTCGAAAGAAGGGACTTTTCTCAAGACTACAGCTTCACAGCACACGAATTTCATAAACGTATGGAATGCTGAAAAAGTCATTCGAGTAAGAGCTATCATACTTGACTAATCTCTCATTAGCAGAAGGCGAAGACTTTTCTAACACAATAGTCTGTTTGTCCATCTGTGTGGTGCAAAAGAACCGACAATATCGGTTCATTTCTATTTGGAGAGTTTGGCGTATTTTCATCCCTTCACAAAACCGGTGAGCAAAGAGAAGATGCGAAAAACTGTCGGTCTTTGTTAGAAACGTGTTTGCAAGATCTCTTCATAAATAAAAATAATAATGTTGTGATTATAAATTAAATGTAGTTAGACTAGAATTTGCGCTGCAATCTTTTACCTAATAGCTAGATATCCAAACTCACAATTACCAAAAGAACAGCATTATGCGTCAGTCTGGTGTATCATTTCTCATACTCGAAGTTAACAGACATCGGCTCAAGGAGCGCTAATGTCTTTAGTCTACCACATAAAAGAGAGCACCATTATTAAGAGCAAATTGGATGTTAGATGGGAGAGACACTAGGCGCTGAAGTTATGTAAAGAACTTTTGTGCTTGCTCCATTAGGGATAAATATTTTTTCGAAAAAGACGGAGGTCGTTCTTGATTGCTTATCAAGTCACTAAGGCTTTTCCTAAATAACTCTTTGACGATACAGTGGATGCTAAGAACAGAAACTACATTCTCCAATGAATCAGAAACGGAGGTGAAGAGAAGCAAAGTGTTCCATATTTATTTGTTGAGATTCGCATGTGTCATGATATGAATTATATTAATAGCATGAGAAGCCGTTTTGGGGTGCTTATCAGTGTCAGACTGTCGAGCGAGATTCGATAAGCAAACTATCTGGCTTCGTTCGTCTGATCGAAACTTAAAGCTTCAACTACAGCTTGAATAACTTTTATTCAAAAGTTTGGAGTATCGATTAATAAACCTTAAATCAGGAATTCCATTTGTCTCGTCAAGGTCTCATCGGATCTGCTCGCTCATCTCTGATTAGTGGTTAAGCATAGATCAATGTTATACTTCGAACACCAGTGTTGGTTCGTCATAATAATACGACCCTTTGGCTCTAATCTCAAATCTAAAGTGATTTTCTAACCAGTTAATTAAGCAAATGATATTATTCACTTGGACATATCGTTGAAATCAAGTACGATTCTCCCATGCGCTGGGTCTCTGAATATAGTTGTTAATATGGGAACGGTAACGCATTTATCGGTTGTTAGTTAAAGGTGAAGTACCTGCTTACTATTAACTTTTTCTGTTCGTCATATCATTATCAATTACTTACAGAATAAAATATGTTGTTCGAATGGAATAACATAAATTATAGGAAGATAATTATTGCTGGTCCCTAAAAGAGTATTGAATCGCTTATTTTTAATGAGAAAAGTGATGCGTCAATAATTTTGATACGTTTGATTTTAGCAAAAGAAAGCCTTAAATTGTATATAACAATACAGAATAGAGGTATGACTCGTCACAGTTGACTGCACAAATCATTTTTGTTACAAAGTATGTTATGCAGCATGCAACTGGTATAAGACAGAATTTATGCATGATTGGGCAAAATGCATCATGCGGTGACGTAAATACCATAAAAGCGTTCCATGGGTTGCTGGGGACAGCGACACTTATTGAATCAAAATCGCTTATAGTCTCGCTGTCCGACATGCTGTGAAAGTTTGCTGTAGAGTTCTAGCTGACAAATTCTTGACGTAAAGCTGTTTAGACTTGTGTGCTTCTCACTTTTCCTCACTCTTCAAGCTACTATCCTTACGAAAGACAGATGCTGCTCAGTGTTTGAAACTCTGATACTTAAAAATTAACTTAATAATTTTAAGGTCTAAATATAAAACATTGATATTTTAATGACTAAAAAAAAGAAAGCCTCCTATGAAAAAATAACCCCCCTCCCCATCCATCCTTAGTTTATTAAAGTTAACTCATAATCTCTACGAGTTTATTTAAACTTATTAGATTTTAATACTAATATCTTTGACATAATTTTCTTACTTTAAGTGGGCCTATACCCTCAAGAAAACTCAAGGCTTTAGCCGTAAACTCAAACGGTGGTAATTCTATAGTTGGGTTTTCCTTAAAAGAAAGAATAACTTGTGCTTAACTATTCTCTCTTCTTTTTTCACCTTATTTCATTGAAAATAACTTAATTTTCCGAATAAAATCAAAGGAGAAAAAAGAAGAGAGGGAGGGTTATTTGTTGGAGAGAAAACATGGAGCATCTCAGAAGATGACATTGAAAAACAGTGACTATGTTGGATACAGCACCGGTGTAGCTGCAATAGCATTATTCGTAAAATTATGTTTCATATAAATAATATACTTCTTTTTTATGAGCATACATAATTTGTGAGCTTTTCTGCTGTTTAGTTCCCTTAACAGAAATAAAAAGGCGTTTAAAGTACGTTTCTTTTCACGCAAGGGATAATTGATGTAATAAAGACACATTAAAAGCGCACATATGTTGAAGCCAAATTAAAATTCAGTCAAAAATTTGGCTGACGACTCTTAGTGAAAATTAAAATTTCAATTTTGGCTGAAGATTGTTCAACCAAATTTAGAATCTGACGAAATCGTGGCGTTATACCAATCGGACTTCTGCCAATGGATATAAAAAAATTTTTACACCAACGTTGGCATAAACACTGATTTTTTATACCAATATTGATCTATAAAACAGGAGTTGTACAATTGGCATAAAAATCCGTTTTCTCACACCAATCTGAACTGTTTTTTTCTAAATGCTGTAAAATATTTGATATATTGGACTGCATTGATTTTTCACTGCATGGAGTCCGAACAACAGGGAACATTCACATATAACGTGATGGCTTCAGACAGGATGATATTTTTCCAAAATAAAAAGTTGCTACTGACTAAGCTACCTATTGTTTTTTCAGTTGCAAATTTCTTCATTTTAGAGTCCATATTTAATAATTTCTATAATCGTTCATGTAACGAATTACCATGTTGACACGCAGTGCTGCAAGAAAAAGTGGCACGAACATAAAGAATACTATGTCTGATTTAGTTGATGTTACGGGATCATCAGAAAATGTAACGGCTCCACAACTAAATAAATTAAATCTTCCTATTATTGATACATTGCCGTCACGCTCAGCTGTTATTAGCAGTACATCATCACCTCAACAAGGAAGCCCATTGCTTAGTTCAATGTCGCCTCCACTTTGTACAAAAAATGATAATAATGAGGAGTCTTTGGTAAGTGACTGTTAGCTAGGTACTCAAGGCCGGGATAGAAAAAAGGTCTTCATCACTTCACATGCAAGTGAGCTGTGGTTGTTTTTTTTGTATTGTAGGTGGTAGGACCAGATGTACTCGATATTAATACAATGACATGGTCAAAAACAAAATATGGAAATGCCATGATTCTTATTGCTGGCTATCAGTACGTTATTATGAATAAAGTTGAATCAAAAGGTATTACCAATTGGAGATGTATTATCAGACCATGTCCGGAATGTTTAGTTAGTACATGTATTGCAAAACTGGAAGCCGGTCTACTATGTCGTGTTAAAAATACTTCAAAAAGTGCTAAAAAGGCTAGAGGCAAGACGGAGCAAATACGTCGTTTACACGAAATGTATACACAAAAAAATGCAACTGAAAGCAGTTGTTCGTGCTTTGTTATTGTTAGTTGGAGAACCGACATTGAGTAGTCAAAAAATAATCAGAATGTTAATAACGCTGCCGCTACCAATAATACAAACAATGATTCTGATAGTGATAGTTAGACCTGTTTTTTTCTGAATGGACTAATGAAATGAACTAATTTTTTTCGTCCTATTAATGGTTTTTCTATCTCTGTCTCCATATATATATATGTTGCAGTAGAAATCAGAATCTAGGGCAATTTAAAATTCCCCTAGGGGAAATCGAAATTTCGAGTTCGCCTGAAAGAATGTTAGTAGAAATCAAAATTTTGACTTCCCCTGTAGGGCAATTTTAAATTCCCCTAAGGAGTGTTTGATTGATATTTAACATACTGATATTGATATTTTATTTAATTTATAAATAATAATAACTTAATTGATATTTTATTAATATTATACATTCAAACATGAACATTTGTTTTTGGATCACACTTTGTACAACACAAAATATCTTTAGTTTTACATGGACAAGCTTTGGTTGGACATGTAGATTCACAATTACAAGTTGAAGCGCCTAAATTAGCATACTCTTTACATGCTTAAATGAAAGTTATTTGTGGTAAGATACTTGGACTAATTAAACGTAAATCAGAAAAATTACATGCTATTAGATTTAATAATTCTTCACTACTATACCTTGGTGAAATAACACCAGCTGTACAACTTTATATGATAAAATTGTGGGTTTAACATTTGAACGATCAACTTTATCTATTTTCAAACCAGCAAAATGCCCTACTTTGTATTCTTTTAATCTATGTGATTCATCATAAATACTTTGTCAATTTTACCATGAACAGTTGCTTCTATTCAATCAACAACAAATGGTACTACAGATGGAATTGTCATGTATAAGCTATGTATTACTACAGCTGGTGTTGTTTCACCAAGGTATAGTAGTGAAGAATTATTAAATCTAATAGCATGTAATTTTTCTGATTTACGTTTAATTAGTCCAAGTATCTTACCACAAATAACTTTCATTTAAGCATGTAAAGAGTATGCTAATTTAGGCGCTTCAACTTGTAATTGTGAATCTACATGTCCAACCAAAGCTTGTCCATGTAAAACTAAAGATATTTTGTGTTGTACAAAGTGTGATCCAAAAACAAATGTTCATGTTTGAATGTATAATATTAATAAAATATCAATTAAGTTATTATTATTTATAAATTAAATAAAATATCAATATCAGTATGTTAAATATCAATCAAACACTCCTTAGGGGAATTTAAAATTGCCCTAAGGGGAAGTCAAAATTTTGATTTCTACTAACATTCTTTCAGGCGAACTCGAAATTTCGATTTCCCCTAGGGGAATTTTAAATTGCCCTAGATTCTGATTTCCACTGCAACATATATTTTCGTTCTCCTGCGTGCTTCTTCTTTTGCTATATACAAAAAGAAATAATGTGATAATACGATGTGCTTTTATATGCCCTTAGATATCTTTTTTTTCTAATCGTATATCTATAGATGATAATTTACTGCCATACACGGACACGCAAGAGAACGAACTTTTTTCATTCTGGTTTCTTTTGTTTTGTTGTGTCAGAAATGAACGAGAAATGTGATGCGGCACGTGCAGGACAGAAAGAAGATATCTCTTATTTGATACGGCTCTATTCAGATTTTTAAAAAAATATCGCAATGTGAAGTCGGATGCGACTGTGCCATGCTTTGTGTTAAAAATACTTTTTTGTGCAATGTTCTGCTTCAGATTCAATGCAGCTTACTTTGTTTCTGAAATTGTATAGTGTTTTTGTTTGTTGCATGAAGAATAATATAATTGACTTCACTGTTTTTTCCTTCATTGTACATCAGACAGCAGCAATGCATTCGCAACTGGATTGAATGTGACCAAGTAGTATAGAAATAGCACTTTTATATATCAAATAGTTTCGCTGTGATCAGTCATACATTTGAAAGTGTACTTAGGCCAACACGTTTTTTTTCGACTCTTCTACCAATGGTGCAAGAGTTTTTCGTTTATACCAATTGAAAGAAAGAAATTCTAGCTGGAAATTCTCCATTATTAATTTATAAGTTAACTTGTATTGATTTGGGATTAGGCTAGTCGAAATTAGAAATGCCTTTAGAAAAAATATATTATACGCAGGCACAATCACGAAACGTTTTTGAAATTTTTGTTTTGTTATTTTATAATTTTATTTTGAATTTTTCCACATTTATCATTTGCTGAGGAAATATGAATATAATAAAAAACGTTTTGTGAGGTACTTTGTACAGTGAAAAATAAAACATGCATATTTTTGTAAATTTCAACTTGTATAATTTTTTTGATAAAATTCTACTGATTTTTGGACATTTCCTAAAAATAAACAGGCAAGCAAAATTTTAATTAAGTTGAATTCAGACATCGACGCTATTTAACATGACATTTTGTTGAGCATACCACTCCTACTTTTCTACATGGACAATGTTTCGTCCCACATTTAGTCTTACAATCGCATGTTACACCGGATACAGCACCACGAACCAATAATTTTGCATCTTCGATTAATGTTATTTCACGAAGAGAACTTACTTCATTTAGTTTTGAATCTGATGAACATGCCGATCGCAAATCGATCAAGCTTTCAACCGTATACGCGATCGCAAGTTTACCAAATTTGTATGCAGTTCTAAAAATGGAATCATCATCCTTTTTATATTTTGAAAGAATTAAACATGGCAGCAATTTAACATCAATATTTGTTCGATCAACTTCACTAATTTGAATACCTACTCAATGTCGGGTGCCTTAGTTTTCGTCTTAAGTCATTCCGAACTCCAGACATGTATCCGGGTGTTCGAAAATGAATTTTTGTCCTTAGAAGATTTATGACAGTTCTTAAACATTTTTGTAAGAGAGATCGTAATGGAAAAGCAGGGAAATCGGAATGGTTTGACCGGATGTTCGGAATAGAATGCTCCTTGTTATATCCGATGTACCGCCCGGAGATTGTAATGAACAAGGTCAGGTGTTCGGAATCTAAGTCTAAGGGACTTTTTACAGAAAGAGACTGGAAGAATGGAATGCCATTGCCCGGAGCTCGTAAAATCATCATCTAAGGCTGCAAGACTAGCGTGTCACTTCACATTCTCTCAAAGGTGAGTACATAAATACGAACATCCTGTAGTTTTCATTACGACCTCCCTATCTTTGTCATTACGAACCTCCAGGCATTCTCATTCCGATCTCCAGTCAGAATTTCGCTGTTCAACCTTTAAAAACCCTCACCCTCACACCTAACACATTCTTACCTTTACCTGTACGTAAAACTTGCAGGTAAGACCTCGTTTAGCAGAACGTTAGCAGAAATTTTAGCTCATTACTCGACGATACCCAAAATTGTTGTAGAGATTTATCTGAAGTATTGTTTACCATACCAGAATCGAAAACCCGTAAAAACACCCGTTGTAAGTTAGCCGATACTATCTCTTGGTATCCTAACTCGTCTTCAGATCGATTTGATTGATATGCGTACTTGCCCTTATTGTATTTCTGAATCAGGTGAATCAACTAATAACTAGATACTTATTGATGAAGCATTAGCAGCAGCAAATTCTGTTTTAGCTATGAAGGAGATGATGAATCACAAAACGGCGACTTCTTTCCAATAAATAATCAATCTGCTCCTTCAACACCAGTTCGCAGGTTGAATAATCCAGGTAATAATTGCAAGTCACCCGTTTTTATATTTTGTCATGAAAATGTTAGACAACAAGCCACAAATAAAATTCTAACAACTGTTCGAAAGAAACAAAAATTGTTAATTGATTTTAGGACCTCTAGGGAAATGCCTGCAACTTTTTGATGCAAGGTCATACAGAGTTGTACGAGGTCTTATTTTGATCAGAAATGTTTGCTCTACAAAGCTGTGTTTTCAGAAAAATTTTAATTGCGCAAGTATCCAAGTGTCAGAGAACGAAAAGAAAAAGACAGAACGGATCAATGTTTTGGCTACTTTTTGAGACTTCTAAACCTAATGATGTTGTTCTTATTAAAAATAAACTGTAGAGTGTACACCTAAGTTGATTTAACTAGAATTGATCTCCACTCTGCCTTAGTGACTGTGTTCGTTTTTGAAAAGGTTTGGCTCTGCTCGGTATTTCGTTTATATCCTTCTGTTCAGGATGACCGATGCACTGTTCATTATTTGTTTGTTTTTCGACCATGGCAAATTTTGTATTTGCGTTCTCGCTTTTGCATCCAGTTACTATTTTCACTTTTCTGCTCATCTTTCTCTCTGTTATTGATCGTGTTAGATTTTTTTTCGTGAAGTTTCTAGACAAATGGACCAGTTTAAGTCAAGTGATAATTTCAATTACTCTGAGGCTATGAAAAAGTATTAAAGCTTTTCGTCTTTCTTCATTCAGTTTCTTTTTCTTTAAAGAACAGAACTGGAGTTTTTTGAAAATACCAAATGTTTCAGTTCATTTTCTACATTACCGACCGAGTAAACTATTATGCGTTTGAGACGTCTGCAAAACTTCTTGTTACCAAGCTGAATTTTGATGAACGTCATTTTAACTGTATAGAATGAAATATTACCATAACCCATTCATGTAGAACAACTACACTATATATACATACGACATGTATATATCTCTAGAATGAATATTCTAGATAAGAAAAACGAAATCCACGAACAAAGAACGTAAAAGAGAAAAATGAATACATACAGAGAGCGCAGAAACAATATAAAACTCTAACAACGCATGCAATGATCTCCATGGCTCTCTATAGCTACGGCAGTTTATGATCTACATGAGACGCTAAATCATTGCTATACTTTCACAAGTCACAGATTTCCCAGAATTTTATCCAAATCAACAGATATTTGGAAAATATTCGACATTTTATCAGAATTTTTGCGAACTCAAGTAGAATTTTTTGAATAGTGGCAGAATTATGGAACCATAGCGAGAGAGAGCCATAGATCATCAACATTCTGAAGTGGACTCGAAGACGCAAAAATATATTCTTGGAGAGAAATGTTTTATTCTTGGTGATATCCCTCCTTGTAAAAGTTTTCGATACATGTCTGCCTAGTGATCTTTTATCTTGAACATCTGGATAAAGTCTGAAGGTTTTCACCGCCTCTGCCTTACGAACAGTCAGATCGAAAACGAGAACCACATGGCATAACTACTAGGATATTACATATTCAAGAGCTATTTTTCTATACTACAGACTAGTTGGATCCTCTCTTATTTATGAGAGTAAATTGGCTAAAGCATCAGTTGTGTTGACTTTTAGATGTCATTGGTCTCGTATTTAGCCTATAGAGGATTGAGTCAATGACATACAGGATTCGTTTAATCAGAATATTGTAGAGTTTTTCAAGGACTATTTTTCTATATCAAGCTTTACCGTAATTTTATATTAGATTTGAACAAAATCGTTTTTGTTAAGGTACCATATGCTTTATGTACCTTCTCAGAAACGCTATTTTAAAAAGTCTCCATAATCTTATAATGGTTCATATGCACTTCGAAATGTGTAAATCGCTTCCTCTACAAAATGTGATCATAACTAATACGAACGAGCAGTGGACCAAAAGCAGTGGAAAGGTGGGCTCCCTTCTTTACTTATGCGAAGAGAAAAAGAGTTAGAAATTCAAACAACTCCAGATTCAGAAATTCCAAAAACATATCATGATTAACGGTGATTTGCACGTGATGTTTAAAAAGTCAGTGAATAATAGTACGTTGATGATGCCCGAACAATGTACGTACGCATTCGACAAAAAAGCAAATAGAGTGGAGTGCAAGGAGCTTGCCAACGGCTGCAGGATGCAGCAGAGAATCGTATAAAATACTGCAGAAATCTTACAGTATGATCTTCTACGATCGTATATGATGTTACAAGATCTTGTAGTAAAATCTTACAAGAATCTTACAGTACGATATTCGTCTGATACGTGGTGACAATGATTTTCATACCAAATCGTACAAGATCGTATATAATTTTCGTACGATCTTGCAAGAACATACATGATCTTAAAGTACGATCTTAATGATCCTGTAAGAATCTTGTAAGATCCTACAGTATGATTGCTTTGCCGGGGTACACTGGCAGGACTCTGTCAATTACTCAAATTATTTTCGGTAGCCTGATGGCCAGATATTTGGTCAAGACGGCCGAGAAAGAAAACTTCAAAATTGAAGAGGAGTGAATGAAAAATTCCACTCACTATAACATCTCTGATTTTCAACTGAAAAAGATTTAGTTCATGCGAGTCCATCTATACTCGGTAATGAGTGTTTT
>CAJNOQ010009509.1:0-10223 GCA_905250885.1 Didymodactylos carnosus
CTCGGTATTGTTGGAGCATTGTTAAATCAAATTCCAAATGCGCCTTGTATTTTGGATTAAGGATTATGGGTATGACAATGAGGACCTGATGCCACCAAATATGACAGTTTGAATTTTGACCTATAAAATCTGTGGATTTTAACCAGGTCTGACTTGTCATATTTAGTGTGAAACCTTGATAACCAGGACCAGAAAAAAAAAAACGTTTTTCCGACATTTCATACCATGAATAAGACTGATCAACTTTGTTTACATAATCGTCTAATGCTGTTGGAGGTTGAGTGGAAACACAAGTAATAAATACAATGAGAACAAAATTCGAAATATTCTATAGTTTTTAAACACTTAGAATGAAAAACAATATTCACAGAGATGTAACTTTGTAAACGACGTTCGACTCTACGGCAAGTACGAGAGGATATATGTGTGAGAGGATACCATTATCCTCTCACACATATACACACATACTACTTAATACTTATATGTTTTGTTAATTCTTGAGTGTACTATAATGGGTTATCCTGCTTGTACTCTTTTGATTAAATAAAAGTTCAAACCAACGCCGAGTCAATCTGATACAACTGTTTTCAGTGTATGTTCCATCAACCTATAGGTCTAGAAATGCTAAAACGACCATATGGATTCCTTGTAGCACGAAAATTTCACAATCCCGTGTTAGATCAAGAGACAACCTTAATGCCACAAGCTCTTTTTGATATTTCATTCAGTTTGTACATGATTGAGATGTACTTAAGTACATGTATTGCTTAACATTCCTATTTCCGTTTAAATAGTATTCAGTTTTTTCATGATAAAATCATATTATCAGAAAATCTATTTAACTACTCAGTTTTTCTGTTTTGCTCACAGTAAAGAATAAATGCTGTAATGAAAAATTTGAAGGATCTGTACGCTCATTTGAGAATTACCGACTTCATCAAGCAATAAATACTACTTGTATTCATAATTTCGTCCCTTTCAATGGGAAAAGTACAGAGGTGGGCAAGCCTGACTATTTCTAAACCTGAGTCATGTTCAAGCAAGTGAAGAGATATGAATGGCATAGTTGAATATGCTTGATCTAGGAGAAACTCCACAGTTTTCTCCACAGTTTTCTATGCAGATCTTTTTCTGCGTTCTGCGTAGTCAGGAAAACACTGTAACAAAATTCTGTGACAATAAAAAACATGACAGTTTGAGAAAAAAGTAACTGATGAAAATACAAGCAATAAAACAAAAAGATTGTTTTTTTATTATAAGATTTGTCGAGTAGGACTCTTCGAACATAAGGAATACAAACATTCAAAGGAACGCAAATATTTCAAAGAAATCCTATTTTAAAACCAAGAATTTTTCCATAAAACATCATTTTCCAAGTAACAAAAGATTAACTCTAACGTTATTTTAATGTATTATAGCTCACTGTTTAGATAACTATTTGCTCCACAATGCACTATTTAATTCCTGGAATCTCGAGGATGAAAGAACCATACAGCGTGCTACGCTGATTTAATAGTTTGAATTCTGAACATTAAAACTGGTCTGTTAACGTTCTATGAAAGAACGCATGGAATGATATACGTTACGACACTGTTTACTGGAAGATTAGCAACATTTTATAAGTTACTTTATACGAATCGTATCTCCACGTTACGCATTTTAGGGCCTCTGTTGCATACAGTTTTTTAGTAAGATTTCTACAATCGTATAGAATAATTATTAAATTCTGTGTGAATTTTATGAAAAAAGCAGAAATATATTTTTCTTGTTGACATGTTGCAGGAAGAATACAAAAAAGAAATTTTTTTTATGATTTATTATTGAATCTTTACATCGCAGTTGAAGTGCTAAAAAAGAAATTCATTTTTTGTTAATAGAATAAACTGAATTATGAAGGTAGCTTGAATATCATACTGGTTATTTTAATGTAATTTTTGACTGTTAGAGTCATTTTCAAACAAAAGTTTCGAAACCTTTTTTGCTCATTTGTCATGGCTGTTGCAATTCATTCTTTAAATGACGAAGTTGATTTCGATGACGAATTTTTTTTCGGGCCACTTCGCAAAGCCAAAGATTTGAAAAATATAGCATTTCAAATCGTCATTGAATGTCTTTTATGTTTGGATGACGCATCAAATCGAGATACAACGGTACGCCAAGATCTTCTACGCGAATGTCGACTACAGTATCAAAATGACGAACGTGAGTTAGCTCGAATTAATGAGTTTGAACAAATATATGCTTCCCAAGAAGCACTCAAATGGTATTCAAAAGATTCCTTTTTATATCGCCTTCTAAACCGAGCGCTTCGAACAGAACGTGCTGCCGAAATTCTGAAGTATCGCCTAATTATTATAGATCTTCATAGAGAGTTGCAGAAGCTTATGCATCAACAATTAAGAGAATGTCCCGTATTGCTCACTGTTTACCGCGGTCTACCTGTGTTTAATGAACTACGATTGTTAGAAATGAACGAAGGCGATTTGATTACCATAAGCTCATTTTGGTCGGCTACTACGGATAAGCAGATTGCCGGCATATTTGGTGGAGCCGGTGACGATCGCAAACAGTCATCGGATCTGCAAAGGACGAGAAACGGTTTCTGCTAGAAAATGGCCTAATATGATTTTGAGCGAAAATGATCGTAAATGCTTCCCTTTTCACTTCCCCCTTTCAAAAATTCCTTCTCGTGTCTTTCAGACAAAAATTACTTTGCATTTTTCGCCACCTGTTCAACAAAAGCCATTTACCCTTTTCCGCAAATTTCTCGTTCGATTTCAAGGTACTTGAGCAAAGCTCATACATAGTAACATAGAGACTTTTCTGACCTTCGAAATAAGCCAGCCATAAACGAGGTTTTCAGAAATATATCCATACAGGAAAATTGTCGAAATGCTAGTGCGATATTATCATTTTGACCTATCTTAGCGCCTTAAAGGAATATTTCTTAAACTCATCTACTCAGAACCGGAATGTTTTGTATATAGAAAGACAGAGAACTTTTCGGGTTTCACAATGAGTTACAAATAAATCTTTTAAAAATATGCTCATATGGGTCAATAGTCGAAATACTTGGCCGATGTCCTAATTTTCATCTGTCTTAGTGCTTTAAATACACCTTTAGTCATTTTTCTGCCGTAATAAAAAGGTGCGTATCTCCGTTTCATGAGAAAAGTTGATAATAGGGTTTCTGGAAAACGTGACCGCTCGAAAACGAAGGACTTAGTTTTTGGTCAGAAAAAAAATGCTTCAAATGTGCACCCAAGTCTACTAATGTTACGAATAAACTCACATACAGCGTTGTACAGTCTGCACAAGTCCTAATTTACCATTATCACAAGTTTTTCCCTTATACAACGTCGAACTTTTTTAACGCATTAAAAACGTTTGTAGCTTTAACGCGTTATTTTTTTACTCGAAACGTTTAAAGATACTGAAAATATTCTTTTTAAAAAAAAGGAAAAAATTTCGTCTAATTTGACCGATATGGATCCGGAGCTTATAGAATCTAGCCGTCAGAATAGATCATTGAACTATTTAAACGCATTGAGAGGAACCTAAAATACGTCGAAGAGTGTTGAAAACGAAAGAGAAGATTAAGCTTTTGTCGTGATTTGAACATGGGATGTGGGAGCAAGAGAAACGAAGAATTGCACAACAATTGAGAAACTGAATGGTGTCTATTCTGTTTCTCATTCGTTGTGCAATTCTTCCTTCATTTTGGAGAATGTGCTGATTGTGTGTTGTTTGGTCGACTTGACACAAGCGTTTGCGCGTGAACTGATTTGGGTTTTTTCCGTGTTTTCTCATTTAACAGATAACCGATTGTAAAAGATTGTTTGTATCGTTTTATTGCCGATCATAACAACTACCACAGTAACCCTCGCTGTTTCAACAATTCTATCTGGCACGATTATGAAAGTGGTATCGAATGATGAGCAGGTGTTTGAAGTTGATCACGATGCTGCAAAGCAGTCGACGATGCTGAAAATGTTTTCCGATGGCAAGTATTCGGATTCTTTTCTCGTTTTCTTTATACATTGATCATTTTGTACTCATCTAATTGTAGAAGGCTTAGATGGACCGATCCCATTGCCCAATGTCAAAGCTTCTATTCTGGGACCGGTTGGTTTGTGCCCCATTTTTTCATTCCGATAGGGAAATAGTATTGTTTGTTCCAGATCTTCGATTTTTGCAATTATCACAAAAATGAGCCTATCAATGACGATGATCCTAACGCTGATATTAATGAGCCGGAACGGTGAGTTTTCTTTTGTTTGAGAGAAAAACAAGCTCACTTTTTTTGTTCAGAGCGGATGACATCAGTGATTGGGATAGTGCATTCATCAGTCAATTTACACTAGAGCAGCACACACTCTTCGATATTATCACGGTTAGTTTGTCTTTTGCTCATGGAGAGAATCAACACTGTCTCTTTTATTATCAGGCTGCCAATTATTTGGGCATCAAAACTTTGCTGTCTGTCGGCTGTAAAACAGTTGCAAATATGGTGCGTAACAAATCGTCGTCGGAAGTACGAAATATGTTCAACATTACCTATCCACCTAGTCAAAATTCGAATGAGTCAGCAACGAACGACAATGCTGATGGAACAGTAGAAGCAGCCACTTCCAACAATAATGGTGCTGCATCACAAGCTGACTCT
This sequence comes from Didymodactylos carnosus, assembly GCA_905250885.1. Lineage (NCBI taxonomy): Eukaryota > Metazoa > Rotifera > Eurotatoria > Philodinida > Philodinidae > Didymodactylos > Didymodactylos carnosus. Next base: position 4,667 of record CAJNOQ010009509.1, read on the forward strand.
ATGAGTGAGTGAACACAATTCGAGATCATTTAGATTTGACTTTATGTTTGTTGTGAACAGTGACTTTGATTCTTTTGCAGAGAAGAGATGAGATAAAGGAAAATAAAGATATGCTTAGATGCGATAAACGAAAGACATCTTGATCATTGTGTTATGTTTTTCGCTTCTCATCGTATGGCACATGGACTGTTTAGTGACGCAGGTTTAGAATGTTTTGTTTATGTACTTGTGTGTAAGATGCCCGTAACTCAAAAGTTTAGTGAAATGTTGTTTTCACTTTTTTATGTCACGGTTGGATAGAGCGCGCTGAGTTACATAGAAATAACTTCATTAAAATTAGCCTATTCTTAAAAAACTAGCATTTGTCCGAACTAGCAATATTGCTAAATTGAGAAATATAAAATAGATGATATTGCGCTAAATTTGATTTTTGCTTCTCCTATAAGAAAGGGAGAAGGTTGAACACATAATTTCGATACACAATGAATACACAATAAATATACAATGTGCGAGAAGAAGAATTAACACTTCGCGCTCATTATGGTTTCCCAAATAGTATCTTGCCCGATCGAACAAGTTGTTCGAGCAATATTTCCCAATTCGGCAAGTGACAAGGGATTGTCTGTTGCGCTTGCATTCGCTACTTCTCGGTAAGTTGTGTGTGGATCATAAAAACGTATTTAATGAAACACATTTACTACTTTTTGATCTAAATTGTTCAAGCTCTTCCTTAAATCGCTTCATTACAACACAATGGAAAGGTTCTACTATTATTTACTCCTTCTAAGCCGCGGATTCATGAAACAGTGTATAGAAAGAAAGTGTCGGAGACAGTTTCCTTGAATAATGGGTTTACTTGATTCACACCTGCTTCTAGTGGATGAAGTGTAAAGACACAATTGGTTTCAGATTGTCATCTTCATGACTGTTAACCAAGTACATTAGTAGTCTTGGTCTCATTTTCCATCCATACTGTTGTTTTTGTTTACAGTCTTTTTGAAAAACGAAACAAATATCTTCAACAACCATTAATAATCTTCAAGAAAATATTGGTAATTGTACCGGTATTGATTAGACAACTTCCTATACCTTTTTTATATATTTTCAAAAAGTTTCTGTTTACGAACAGAAGTTCATTAGTAAAAATAGCTTACTATATTCTAAGTGGGTGAACTATTTGCTTTAGTGACAAAGAATATAAAGTATAACCAATAAGTACTAATTTGACGGTCACGTCACAGTTCTAAGCATTTTCTCACAATTTTCCTCATATCTGTACTCAGTGAAGCATGATCCGTGCTCTGAACTTTGTGCATCCATATTTTATCAGTCTAATTCCATTTAGCGCTCTGCCTCATATATTCTACGGCATCTGATCTGAATCCAGATCAAAAACAACTGACATTTAATAGCACACTAGTAGCCTGTTAAATAAATGATAAGAAATACACAGAGTTTAAACAGGCTTTTACTAGTGAAAATACAGTTAGAGGGCAGACACTATTTATTGTCCATCATTTGAGCGGTAATGAAAGCCTAAAAGCAGCCAACTAATTGTATGCCAGTGAGGTTCTGATTAGGTATGTACCGGTATCGGTACCCATACAGAAATACTGATAGCGAAAATTCCGACTTTCTTCGATTTGGAGTTTTCTGGATTTTTCCATCTCGAATGAGATAGTTTAGCGTTACGAACAGTCAGAACACAAAAAACACTCAGCTGTGTATTCTGAGCATGTGTAGATAGAAGAAAAAAGGAAACTTTGGCCTTAGAAAGCAAACAGAGCTCTTGTTTTGCACCCCTTATTCTTTCTGGGTCCAGGATGCTAAACTGTATCATTTTAGCATGGAGAAAGGTCAAAAACAGCAGTTTTCTGTCGGCTGCAGACCATTGATTGACACTATTTTATAAGCGAAATGAAATCTTGTATTCAACCAAAATGAACAGCAACCTATTCTTAAGATACTCATCAGATAGCATAAACATTTCTTTACAAAATCAGATATCTGCGATTTCTAGATAATATTTCTGTGGTTGTATTTACGGTATAAAATTATTGTCTTTTTTAATATAAATGGCAGGTAATAAGGTAAATCCTGAATTGGTCTTAGATGATGGTAAATCTTCACAATTTCCAGATTATTTACCAAATTTAAAACGTTATACAAATTCAAAATTTTGCTATAATTCAAATGCTATTGAAAATGCAACAATAATCGATGCAAAGATAAAGTTGTTATAACCTAGAGAACAAAACCGAGGCCAGGCCCCATTACGATGTTCAAGAAAAAACACTAGAAGGAGAAAATAGAAGCCAAGATTTCTCTAAGCAGGCTAGAAAGTAAAGCAAGGATAAAGTTGCATATCAGTGTGATATTTGGATATTAATATAACAGCATGAACTGGTATTTACAGACAGACGATACTTGTCTAATCGAACGGCCGATAAACCTATTGGACCTATTTGGAATGATTATAAATTTGAATTACCATCGACAGTTTTAGAAAAACAATCGAGAATTATCTGAATCTCAATCACTGGTATTTTGTTCATCATGTAATGAGGCTGGTACAAAAAGTATGTAGTTCTTGCAATGGCCGAGATACATGTGAGTGTTTTCATACTCAAGGTGATTCATTTAGTATAATTTATTCAACATGCAATTGAATTAGAATTAAACATTGCTTGTGGTGCAAGAGATCAGAGGTAAAGTAGAATGTTCAAATTGTTATGGTTCAGGTCCTAGATTAAAAGTGGCTATTTTAAATGTTGAATCGTATACAATACATTCAATGTCATTTTCACAAAATTCAGTATTACCGAATAAACTGATAAAGAAAGCCACAAAATATTAAATTTTTGGTCAGAAGATTAGAATGGTCAAAAGATTTACCAATCCAAAATTACGTTTCATCAATTTGTAAACGAGCACGAAATTCAACTGCAGTCGGGATTAATTGAACAATATACGACAAAGGATCGCTTTAAGTAACATATTGAAATTTTGTCAATATGGTTCGGACAAAGATGGTTTCCGATTTGTATATGAAAAAGATTATCCTCTTAATTGTTATAGCTGTTTTGGAGACAAATTCTCTTGCTCGTATTGTTGTACAATTCTTTGAGTTTTAATTTATTATATTCAGTCCGTTTTATTTGTGTGACGATCAAGAACAACCCTGCAGTAGATAGCGAATTTGAGGATATTTTTGTTGATCATTGTCCATATTCGTTTCATCAGTCCTATAAAAAGACAAAGAAAAGGTCAATAGAGAACAGATATACAGACATTACATCTATTGTAGTAAACATGTTCAATAATAAATCGTCAGACGAAGCATAAACCTAAACCTAAAAAGAGTAGAAAATGAATTGTTCATAAATTTTTGAACATTTTTCTCAATGAAGTTTTGCGAGAGCAAATTTTGTAGTTCAGAGTCTGGTGTTTCTCTTAAAAAAGAGCGAAATCTCCAGAGTAGTGGAAACGTGAAGAAACAGCGCTCGACATTTTTTGCAAAACTTATGCATAGGCCGTTATTACATACGATATTCACGTTTATATTGGAGAAGATCTTTGAAGACATTTGCAATATTTAATGATAATATTTTTATTAAAATTTTAACAATAATGATTACGTACATTATTTCAATTAATTTGAGACACATTGAATGCAGCGCAAATGATACCACATAAAAATATTATAACAAAAGTGTTTTTTAGACTGAGATCATTTTCAAAATTAATAGAATATGCCATCTCCAAACCGAGACCATTTTTATTTCTTTAATTATAAAAAGTGATCTCAATTAAGAATGAGCCGTGTGGATACAATGATCAAAATAAACTGATGCATTTTTTGATGCATCTGCTTGTTTGATTGAAAGCCGATATAAAAGTGAATTCCGTATCATTTTTGGCCCTGATCAACTTTGATCAGAGCATCAATGTTCAAATACAAACTAAATATACTCTCTCGAAACCTAACAGAGCGAATTATTAATAATATTATATTTTGTTCTTCCAAGACTGCAAACGTTCGATGAATGTTCTGACCGAATTGTTACTATGTCCAATAATTTAGAAATTAAACACCCTTAAATTTATTAAATACAATTTAACACACACATGACTTAATACTCATAACCTTGAATACTAATACATCACGGCCACTATTATCTGAATACAAAAACTTTATCCGTACCAATGGACATGTATCCTTAAAACAAAGATATTAAAATTATCTTCAACAGTATTCTTATTGAGAAATTTTCTTTGTGAAACTCAAGTGACACAATGTACCTCACTCACACGTAACTACTTGTATTTTTATAAACGTTTATAAAAGCAAATCAAGAGAAAACATTCTGTTCTAATCAATTTTTTATTAACACAGTTAATTACCTCATCAATCGGTGATTTGAGAGTGAGCTTATGAATGACGTTAAAAAAATCTTGATTGTCAGAAGTGCACACTTTTAAAAAAAACTAAAACATAATTCTCTAACCAGCTCAATGAGCACCATCCAACTATATAAAATTAACCGGGAAAAAAAATCGGCTTAAAATAAAACCGGCTTTCACGGTCTTGATGCTTGCTATGCACACTCTTCCTGAATGCACTGTTAAAAAAGAAAAATGTAAGTTTTTCAAAATGAGTTTTAATTAAAATTCAGAGAAATTTACAAATATACTGGTACAAAGCCGTGATGCTATGATGACCAATCAGTTGTTTTTGGTATAGTTTAATTTTGTGAATTATGGTTTTGTACATACTCTTGGACAACTTCCACAACATTTCAACTCCTTTGGACAATCAGTTCTATATATTTCGATGAAGAAAGTTATGCTAGGCCTCGGGATCTTGAGAGAGATTTTCGAAAAACTTGGTTTTTTGGAATACCTTGTGACCTTAAAATTTGTTTCCGAAGTTCTCCAACCATATCATTGGATAGCTCCTTCAATTCTCCACAAAACGAGATGCTGGCCACATTTCTAGGATGTTGTGCCAAAATGCTATAGAAAATACGATACAGATCGAAACTTCGGCATCGAAGCGAATGTGTTTATATTCGTAATGTTAAACAGCCTGTAACTCGGTCGTCCGAGATCGTGGAAACAGACATCTCCACCATCTGTTAATTAGATCAACCTTGATTTCCGCATGAGAGCTCTTTTTTAGAGTGGTATATCGAAGGTTATTTTATTTACTTTCAAGAGCGTCTACATAAAAAATAAATCACCCCATTTATATGTAGTAATACATTTTTACTATACTTATTAATTCTGATTAATCTATAGCTAAAGAGACCCAAACACTGCATTATTCCGAATAAAAAAATAAATAAAAACGCTTCTGCTTGTCATCACAAATTATATCATCAGTTTATTACCAGTAGTGGCGGCGCCAGGATTTTGCTCTGGGATGGGCTTACGAGGGAACCTATCCAACTGTCGGACGCCGTTTGACTCCATATTTTGGCTATAAGTAGGACTCAGTGAGACTAAGAAAATCCTAAAAGGGTTCGGGCCCATGACTCTTGAAGACCCCGTTTTC
>CAJNOQ010009510.1:0-10222 GCA_905250885.1 Didymodactylos carnosus
GATTGCTTTCTTTGCACATAAGAGAGTGCTTCCTGCACTGAAATTAATGGCAATACATCCCTTACTGCTTTTTTTCAATGTACTGTTTTAAACACCCGTACAGAGAAGACTTTACTATAATGCTCTCTACTTGCTATCTTCGTATTAGGCGATACTGACTGACCAATGAGAAAAAGGATGTGATCATCATCTCGCTTAAGATAATCTATTGACAAAGTGTACTGAGGAATTTTCAATAGATTAACCTTTTAGACAAAATGACCAATCAGAAGTCGTGCAAAAAGTCGTGCACCGAAGAACTTTTATCTAACAAGGCAAGTCTATATTCTTTCTCAAACACAGTTTTCTGGTGAGATTGTTTTCGTCGGGTCGGGTGCGGGTCGGCATTTTGGCAGTCGGGTCGGGTTCGGGTTAGGTTTTCTTAACCCGTGCAGGTCTCTACCGGTCTGTGTACTTTGTAAAGTTTTGAAGATAAGTTGTAGTTTATTATCACAATTTTCAACAGCATCCAAATCAAGCACTGCGCATAATGTCTGTGAGAAAAGAAAAAAAAACAATAAGTCATGATACTCTAAAGTGGATGCAAAAAGGGATACCACTGATGCCAATAATTACATATCCAAAAAGTTCATGAAAGTATGTAGTCGATATACTACAGACAATCACTTTACATGTTTCATCAAGAAAAAGTGGAAAACATGCTGGATAAGAAAACACCGTTGATCCTAATTCTCTTCAAATTCAAAAGTTTCGGATGACATCTTTTTCAATCAGTTTTTTGTACCGCATATCGTTTTTACGATTGTCAAGGGTTTTAAGTTAATTCTGATAACAATGGTAATTAAACAAAGCACAATAATGCGATTGCTCATTCTATCATCGAAACAACTGAAAAACAAATAACAGAAGTATTGGGTACACCGAAAAAGTAACAAAGTTATTATACAAAGAGCTGGTAATTTTTGACAACCTGATTCTGAAAAAGATGAGTTTCATCAGAAAAACTGCCTATTAAATTCAAACTTCACCACTTTCTTTCGGAGAAGAACCGGAAAGATTTCAGAAAAAATTAAAAACAAGGATTATAATCCGAAAATTGGAACAAGATTCTTTGACAAAAAGTGAATATCTGTGCATAAAGTGCATATATTCGGAAATATAACACTCTGCAACGATATTGTAAATAAAGAGCTTCGCTGTGTTCATAGACCTTTAGATAACATTCTCAGAAAACAAAACTGCAAATGTGAAGTAATATACATACAGTTATCGAAGTTTCACCGAAATTTGTTGATTCTCTGTCATCATCCGATTAATCATCAAAAATTTCGTCTTGATAACGAAATATGTCATTTTGAACATAATCTTTTTTTGCGAACTGTGAGCTAATACAAATGTTTGCATCAAACGACGCATCGGTTCACCACCGTTCGATAATTCTCCAGTAACCTATAGTGAATATATTAAACTAAATTATAGACTATCAACTGCATAATCAGACATCTTATAATGTACAACATTTTATCTGAACAACGACATCTTCGCCAATTGTTGCATGTGAATTAACTTGTCTAATTTTGGAATGACAATCTTTTAAATTTAAATCTGTTATTATTCGTGATATATCTTGTGGACCCACAGCTGGTTATTCAACATTTTCCGGTCGACCAAAATCACAGTGAATAAATGTACTATCCGTAGAATAAAATCTAGACAAAAGATTAACAATAATTAAAAATTATCTTTTCTCTATTAGCTACTACTTACTGGTGTACAAATGAAGAGCCTGATGGAATAAAGTGTAATATTGATGAACGAAAGCGCGACCAACCTAAACAAAGTAAATAAAAATAGATTAAGGGTTTATTGCAGGACTTGAAAAGTTTATTCCATGATGAAACTTTTTTCTAAGAAATGGCTAACCCTTCTAGTGATTAATAAGAGGAGAACAAACTACAGCTTTTTCTCTTCTGTACAATAGTAGCTCTACGTACATATACGTATATGTACACGTGTCTCTTTTTGTCTATTTTACTTGGGTTTGCTTTTACTTATTCAATTATTAATACGTTAACGAAATTAAGTTTTCGATTAGAACTGATAAATGCGTTCTGAACAAGTTAAGAAGAGTTACCAATCGATACAAGATAAGGAGGATGCTGTAAATGGTATTTATTTTCAACGTGGACTGCGGTTTCATAATCAAAATCGTCAACCTAATAACCCTTCTCAAGCATCAAATTCCTTTAAGCGAAAATTGACAAATATGAGTTTATCTGGCGATAATTCAGGAAATAGGTTATCGAATGATAATAAAAAACTACGAACAGATGAAACTGGGAGGGATGACTTTTACGATGTTGACGATCGAACGGGACGGAGTCAAAGAGGTGGATATTTGTTGAACTTTGATCAAAATCAATTGTGTGGCGAGCAAGAAAATATTCAGATCTCAAACCAGGCTCTAAAGTTCGCGATGGATAATCATTTTCCACCGATCAAAATTGTGTGTACACCAAAACTCCAAAAGGAGATGGTGCAGGTTTCGTTAAGTCTCTGGTTAAACATATTGAAAAACATTTCAATGTGCAAAATCCGTTTTTCAAGAAACCCATGGCTTTTGAAGCATGGTGGGTCGATATGAGTGGTGATGTATCACTTTTGACAAAATGCGCAGAAATTTTTATTTATTTATGTATACTGTCTCATTATCCAGCTCACACTAATGATGTTCAGCTTGAACCACAATTGCCCAAGAAATTACCGTCTCCATTTTCTGTATTGATTGAATTTGTGAACAATGATGTCTCGATTCAAGATATTAAAAATCAAATGGATGAGAAATACGATTCGATATATTCCTGCGATGATTTAATGGGAACTAAAACAAGTCGAACTAGACATATACGGATTGACTTTACAGATAGAAATGATTATGATTCCATTCTCAACGTTGGACAAGTTTCTCTCTTCAGTCAACTCTATGATGTTAAGGAATTTCTTGAAGCACCAAAATTACTAATATGCACAAAATGCAATTGCCCTGGCCATATAAAAAAAAATGACACGGATCTTACGTACGCTGTCGTCGTTGTGGCGAGGACAGAAAAATCGGGGATCATTCAGAATGTATAATTAAATGTCACCGCTGTAACGGTAGTCACTTATCAATCGATTATAAGTGCCCGTTTTTATTGGATTATCGTCGTGAATTAGTCAACGAATTGAGACGTCATCCCGAACGTCTACCTGGCCACGTACAACTTTTTATCCCTACACAATGTCGAGATAAACATAATCGTTCTAGCGTTCTTATAAACAATAATTCAAAACAACAATTGAATCGTATCACTAACACACCAGGTTTAAACGCAGCTACTCATATATGGCCTCAGTTACCGAACAAGTTGGATATAGTAATGGATCCAAATGTGATGAAAAAGTTTGATGAGGAATTGAAAACAATTAAAGATAATTTTAATAAAGAGCTGAAAAGGTCAAACGAGATTTATGAAAAGAAAATGATTCAATTTCGCGAAGGCTGGCAATTAATATCTCAACAAGTAAAAATTCAACAGAAAATGATCGCCAGTTTGTCGGCTAGTATTATTTCGACCGTCATGCCAATGGGAGCCAGTGTCCTTCAAATATTGTCGTCAATCACTCAAATCCTTCAGAACAATGAGCAAAATGAAACACTGGAAAATAATTTAAATCAAATGTCACAACAACTACTCATCGAAAACAATAAATTTTGCGAATATCACACTTCAATTCAAAAACATCAGAAACAACTTACGACACTGATTGAGAAACTAACAGCAGCTTCGATCGAAGGAATGGACTTACTCTTTTGCTCAAATGAATAATGGGACATTCAGGTATTCAGATCCATGTGTAAGAAAAGACATTATTAACAAATATGATGGCTCAGTGAGTGAAAAAAACACCCTTAGTCAGATGTGCACCGAATGGAACTTTAGAATATGCATCTCTGATCTTTGTCGATTATGGAAGAAGGAGAGACCGAATAAGGTAGCTAGAAATTTCGTTGACTGATGCAGTCTGAGACGAACAGCTTTGGAGGTGTGGCTGTGCTAGTTCATCACACGCTTCAAACAAAAGTTGTCAATACTGACACCTGTCAGTCCTGATTTTTGCTGTATATGTAGCTCCAAGTACAAAATCTCCGTTTCATCTTTTTGAATCCTATACTGAGAAAAATTTTTATATCTTTGGTGACTTTAATGCAAAAAACGTTGAATGGTTCTGCGCGAAAAATAATTCTAGTGGGATTCAGTTGAAAGACTGGCTCGATGCGAATGGATATGAGATCATTGCATCCAAAAAATCTAAGTCCGTTATTGATTTCGGTATCACAAATGATGCGAGCGGATGGAAAACAGAGATTCTTAGTGAAGGAATATCCGATCATTTTCTGGTGCTCTGTTTTGTACCTTTCACAGCATCACAAACAGGCTGTTTTCGAAAAACTAACCGGAAAATATTTTCGTTTTTTCTTGAATGTGTTTATCCGAACTGGAATACATTTGTTTATAATGCAGATGAGCAAATCTTTTTTGACCTATTCTCCTCCTTTCTCTCTTCCTTATGGGATAGATGTAGTGAATACGAGCAGATTAAAAAATACAGATCACCCTGGTCATGCTATCTTGTCACTCTGGCAAGAACAGTTAATTTTTGGAAAAGAAAATATAGAAGAAACCATATGTTAAACGACCATGTCATGTTTCGCTACTGGAAAAGATTTTTTATCGAAGAAAAAATAAAGTATCTAGCTAAAGTAGAAAGTTACAAGCTCACTTGGATGTCACAAGGTCAAAATATATGGAAGTTTGTCAAACCAACGTTTCACTCTTTTTCACCACCTTTTAGAGGTCTCACATTTCAACAAACTCGTATAACAAATGAGACTGAAATTGTTGATGTTCTAGCAAAATACTATGAGAAGCATTTTGAAGCACCGGTATCTGACATCAACAATCCAACCCACACTAAAGCAGATGAGATATATAAACTAGTTGGAAATATGCCAAATATCCCGTTGGGACCGTTCAAAATGGACGAAGTTATTAAACAGTTTAATAAATCAAAGTCTAAAAAGTCTTTAGACAGTACGGAAACGTCTGCTTTTCTGCTTAGAAAATACCCGTACGAATATCTTCAAACATTATCGGTTCTATTTAATAAATGCGCTCAAAATGGAATCTTTTTTGAAAAGAGTAAACATGCAAAAATAATTTGCCTTTCTAAAGACGGAATATACCCGGAGGTAAATAGAATGAGATCCATCTCGCTATCACCAAACATAGGCAAATGGTTTGAGTGCATTGTCCATGAGCGTATAGCGAAATGGTGTGAACGGAAAGGAATATATATTGATGAACAATCGGGTTTTACCCCGGGTAGGAGATTACAAACAAAAATCCTATCACTATGTGAGGATTTAAGACTTACAACTGCTGCCTATAATCGGCCAGCATTAGTTATCTTTGTCGATGTTTTATCTGCGTTTGAAAAACTTTGGTATCCGGCCTTAATATAACATTTATATGAGCTTGACATGCCACGTGATCTACTTAGATGGATCTATGGATGGCTTCAAGATCGATCTTTCTCTATTCACTATGGTGATATAATGTCTCGTGTTATAAGAATGTATGTAGGGGCTCCACAAGGCTCAGTTCTTGCAGCAACATTATTTCGTCTTCATCTTCATTTTTTGCCACAATGCTTCTTTCAAGCAATATCACACCTTTTTGCAGATGATTTAGCTATTGTTTTAACTGGATCCCTCGAGAAGCGTTTTTCACACAATATCGAAGATCTTGAAAAACGGGCGCAAATTGTGTTAAAAGCATTAGAGAAACTCTCAGGCGATAATATTCTACCTGTAAATGTCCCCAAAACGAACGCACTCCTTGTTCACAGCATTGTAGCTCCCAAGAAACCTCAACTCACATATAAAGGAATTCTGATTGCTTTTGTAAATCTTTTTAAGTATTTAGGCGTTGAAATTCGAACTAAAATGGGTTGGAATGAATATATTTTAGGAAGATTAAGGAAAATACGTAAAATTTACAATGCACTAAGTGTAAAATTCCGTTCTATACCAAAGTCACACGTATCTATGAGAAGAAAACTTTTTTTTGCTTACGCACTACCCCACTTCTGTCTACTCTTTCCAATTTTTTTCTATTTCACTGAGAAGCAAAAACTTCAAATTGAACATCTTTATATCACAGGGCTTAGACTCATATACAGATTGTGGAACTGGGACGATCTTACAACAATGGTATTATCTAGAGAAGTGACTCTGAGGGATTACTTATTACGATATTAGTTAAGGTTATTTAAGCATCTCTCTGAGTCTCCTGAGGCGCTTGTCTATCAACAAACCTGGACTGCGTATCAGATTGCTACCCAGTAAACGAGGGAATGGTATAGAGCGAGTGGTTTCCGCAAAAACAGTAGGTTTCCTCGAAGACTTGCTGAGAGCACATCACACAAATATAGACGTTCTTAACTTTATAAACATTCAAAAACAGCAATACAGCTTTTATAAAAAGGCATCAACACTAGTTCAATCTTTTGTATACAAATACTTTAATTTGCCACCTTAAATATATTTTTCTTTTGTTTGTATTTGTTTAACAATAGAAGTTTTTAATTTCTGCCTAGTTTTACATTTTTCAACTTCTTGATGTGTGCATGATTTAGGATAAAATTGAAATTCTTATTGCTTAATCCTTCCAGCTATCTTTTTTATCGTGTTATGTGTATTTTATATGAATCTTTTTTTGTTAACCTTTTTCAAGGAACAATAAACTATCTCAATGTTAAAAAAAAAAGGAGAACAAAGCAGTTATTTTAAGCAGTTGCATGTATTTGACATGTATCTACTTGCCTGCACTGTAAATTGGAAAAAAAGAAAAGTCCGGAATGTTTTCACCTACTTTTGTCGAAAAGCTTGTCTGATTGAAAAGCTCGTGATTACATATTTCACAGACCTTACTCAGTGATGGAACGAACTTTTGTATGTGATTAGAGACACAGAAACAGCAGGTGAAAACATCACGGTCATGACTTTAACATAGGGTCTTATTGAAAAACGGTTGTCTGTGCATGATTTCTAATGAGAATTTGCCAGAAAACGTACATATACGCTTTGTAATTGATCGTAGAACGTACATGTACGCTTTGGAATTAAATGCAAAGCGTATAAAGTCATAAAATATGTCTATTATATATGAAGGAAGAAAAAGCAGATCGTTATTCATTATTCTGTTGAATAAAATCAAGTTCAAATACAAAAAAAAGAAAGTAACAAAACAAACCCAGACTAGTCACAATTATTCCAGAACGAATTATCTATTTACTCACATATTCTATCAGACATTAATGGACAAAAAGTTCACTTCTACAACAGCAGCACTAGTAACAACTGACAAAGCATAGCAAACACCCTCAAGGTATAAAATTTAACTGCCGTCTTTACTACCTAGATAAATAAACTTGTCGGCAGACATTATGCATGAATGATTTTCATGAGAAAACGTTGAGTTCTAGCACATTTTTTCAAAAGCAGTCTCGAGACCTGTTAATAAAAAACAACTGGATTAATCCGTTTGTTGCAGCATGCTTGTCACAACGATTGGGACAAAATGTTGCACTTAACATATCGTTTTTCTTTTTACTTTTGGTGTAATCCGATATTCGAATTGAAGAAAGATGAACTGGTTCTACTTCTGGGATGATTTGAGGAAGACCTTCAAGTCAAAGAGAATGCCCTGGAAACGACGAAGGTATTTGATTGCGCTTTACTCATTACTAGTATAAACGTAAAAAGAAATTATTTTGTTGATTTGTTTAGTCTGAAACAGTAAAAACATTATACAACGCAAGATTCGGCCATTTAGCTGGTAATTCGGACCCATATTCGGCTTTGTTGCGTGATAGTAAACAGTCAAGCAAGATTTTCGTAGTGAACAAATTCCAATCAGAAATGTGTATGAAAATCAGTTATTACAATTAGAACAGTTAAGTGTACAACAAAAAAAACAAATGCAGTTATTCAAAAATATTTTAAATGATTCAGGTAAAAAGTTCCTGATAGTTAGTACATTGTGAATATATTCTTATATTATGATTATGCAAGAACCTGAAAGTGAAAAATGTTATAAAATTCGTGCTCAGATACTTCAAAATGAACTGCTCAAATCTCAAGAAGAAAAATTAGAATTGAAACATGATGTATGTGATGACTCTTGTTTTACTCCAATTATATATCTCTTTTTTTGTCGTTTTTAGTTAGATAATATAAATCTTCACAATAAAGAATTAGAATGCAGTTGTTACAGTTACTCGAACGCGGGAAGGAACGTCATAAACAATTTGTTGTTGATCAATGAACGAAGGCAATTGTTTTTACATATGAAAAGTGAAAAAGAAAACATAAACAACACATATATAACGTTCATTTTCTATCTAAAAATAAATCGCTTAATGGACAAATGGTCAATTAGTGGTCAAATGCTATTCTTTCTCTTTAAATCCTTACAAAACTCAAAGAGTATTTTCAAGCACAAAGCGCATTTTTTCCTTGACTTTAGTGTAGGGTCTTACAGAATAGTTGTTTTTATTGGTGAAGATCAGCTATCACCAAAAACGTCATCACCAAATTCAAGAGCCATCATATTTTGTGGTGTTCTGGCCTCTACGAATGCATGCTTTAGCTTAAGCTTAAATTAAACTTAATTTTGAATAGCGGATTAAATTCAAGCCTCAGTTTAAAGTGTTTTTGTACAAGTAACTACGTTGTTGTATGAAAATAATAAATATCATCTTTTCTGATTGGTTTGTATCACTTCAGTGAGAAAGTATAACGACACTCGTTTTTTCTCTTTTCTCTTAAGAATTTCTATTTTATATATGTTAACACTGTCTGTTATATGCAATTATGAAAGAAATAAAATTACTCCGTATTTATTTTCAGCTCACTCTCTAACTAAGCCCGCAATGAACAAGATAGCTTGTTTGCATCATGTTCCCAAAGAAAAAACCGGGTAAAACATGGTGAAACTAGCATGTTAGCTGCATTTGACCCTACTGAAGTCATATTACATCATGTTCTCAAAGAAAAGTCCGAGTAAAACATACTGTAAAGTAGTCTGAGAAAAAGTTACTGAACCTTTGCAAGCCTCGAGATGAACGCTTATCGTTTGATTGAGACATTTTTGAAGAAAACTTCTTTATAGTTCTCATTCCTTTACATTTTTGAGGAACTGCAGTAATCAAATTATTGCCTTAATCGCATGATGTTTTACCCGGTTTCCTCTTCGGGAACATGATGCAATCAAGGAAAATCATTTACGCTCAGTTAGAGATCAACCTTTTCATTGATTTCTCACTTCTGTGGATTTTTATTCTGAGATTTTCACACAATTAACATGTTTAATTGAGCCTGTACATCAGAAAACTGCTGAGATTAGTACATTCTCTAAGAAAGAACACCGCCTTTTGATACTCAGAATGACTGACGAAACAAATTTCCAGTTTTTCTACAATTAAGAAAGGTTTTTGAGTTTCACTACTCTTTCAATCAGTTGCACGAATTGAATCTTTGAAATGATATAGCAGAAAAAGGAATTCTCTGCCTTTCTTGCGGTCCAAAAACAACATCAACGGTTATGATCCATAAAATATCAGATATAACATGAAAGAACCAATCACACGTTTGATAAATATATCTGTTATAGTATTGTTTCTAGATCAAAGTCAATTTATTCCTTTTAATGCGCACAGTTTTATGGCTTAAAACCAGTTCAAATCTCACTTTCTGAATCTCACAATTTGAATAACGTTCGGTAACTACAACTGCCATTATCACCGTCCAATTTTTGGGGTTACCTCAAACAATAAGCTATCACCAAAATGTGGTGATAGAATTTGGTGCTGACTTATCTTCACCGTTTTTATTTTACCAAAATTCAAAAAAACAATGCCAGATATGGCTGCCAGATATACTATGGATATATGAAAAGTGTCATAAACACGCGGGATTTTTGAAATTGTTTGTGCGAGTATTATCGAGTGCTTTTGAAAAAAATTCAGCTTGACCCTGTCGCGTGGGTGAACGTCAAAGGCAAAAATGACCTTTCAATCTGCCAAGTGTATCTCCTCTCTGGTTTCGAAAGTGAGA
>CAJNOQ010009511.1:0-10221 GCA_905250885.1 Didymodactylos carnosus
AATGAAGAGAAACAATTTAAACTGCATCTAGTTAATTCAGGACAACTTAAAAAGACGAAAAATGAGAAAAGAAAGAAGTTCATTTTTTCGTAAAAACAAACTTCAAAACACAGTTCAAATACAATACTGAAACAGTCTAATTGATATAACTGCGTCAAAGTTTTTCGATTATCCCACAATTCAACGGTCGACACTAAAATTGAAATAGAACCAATTTACAATAGATAGACAAGAAAAATCTAATGATGAATGAAAATTAGTTAACCTGTATGCTTTCAAATATTTATGTGATAAACTTTAGTTTTATCAAAGGACAAAGCTAGAGAAAGAAACTGTATAAGAATAGCAGCTAAAAATGTTAAAATCAGTCATTCTGCAAGATAATTTAACATTTTATTTAGTCATTTTTAAATAAAAATTGAGTAGATAAAAATTAAAATTAAAAACTATATCAAATAATTCTTCGTTTATACTAGCTATGTTTTCTTCTGTATGTATAAGATGGGCAGAAAAGGAACAAACAACTGTTTCTAAACCACTGTTATTATTGTTACTATAATGAAAAATAGATATGGTTCAGTGGAGGACCAGTAACTCTCAAAGGCAAAATTCTGTCATCCCTATACACATAAAGTGGAATAGATTTACCAGTTCTCTTCAATGGTGGCTTTATAGCTTTTATAACTAGAGATTCTTTGATTAATAATTCATATTTATGTTTTTCTCTTAATAAAATTTTGAATTCATTATTATTATATTCATGTTCCTTTAAGACGTGTCGCAACTATCTGAATCGTTTGGTTTACGATTTATAAACAAAACAAACCGAATTCCTTTACGGTAGCAAAGTTAAGCGGGCCGCGTCGATGGACGTTTTTTTGTGAAAATTGTATTTTCACTGACTTTTGTATTTATCTACAATAGGAATATTTAAAGTCATCTGTAAATTATATTTGTAATAGGACATATTTCAATGTTCTAACTAATAGATTACTCTCAATATTCAATGCAGTATTCCAAAGTTGTTATTCTATTAATAAGATTATAGTTTCAATTACTCAAATTATGTAAAGACAGAGTCGAGCGATTGGTCTGGAAGATTCTTACCAAAGCTGGGTAAGTGAGAGGCTTTGCAAGTCAAGTGAGACTTGGCTTGACTTGCCCAGCTTTTATTCTTACGTCCTCAATTAAGATAGAGAATCTTACAGTCTATTCAAAAGTAAAAGTTATTTTTATGGTAAATTGAATAATCTTTGAATAAAGACAGACGGTGATCTGTAGTTTTTGATGTTTGATAGTCAAGGTCGATGCACATATTTTCGTTAAGAAAAAACATAGATTCAAAAATCTTTGGCAGGAAAAAAAAATCTTTGTAGGTTGTCGTCTGTCTTTATTTAACGGTAATATGATCTGTAGTTGTGTGTTGAACAATGAATTGTTAGTTTTCTCGTGTAACGCGTCAAATGAAACATGTACCTTTGTATTTGATCAATTAATACACAAAAATAGTTTTATACGTCGAAGAAACTGTTTCGATACTTGATGATAATGAGCACGGTAACAGTTTTAGAAACTCTATAATTTCATCAGTGGTTGGCTTTTTCAGTAATAAATTCAAACTAAAAGAAAAATAAGTATAATCACTGTGATAAGAAAATATTTATTACCGCGGTACTTACCGTAAAGTATCATTATCTAATTTTTCTTTTATATCCAATATATAAACTGAATTTTCGGCCGAAATAAATCCATCAGTTTGTATTTTAAAATCTTATAGATACTGTCAACACATTTTCCAACCAATGTAATTCGCATGCATTTGAAATCAAGCGCATAGTGATACATTTCAGGTATCTATACAAGATAGCAATATTTTTTGAAACATAACTTGACGTTTATTTTATTATAGGAAACTTTTTACTTGGACTGAAACAGGGATGCAACAATGAAGAACATGCTCGTCTTGATTTCGCACAGTAGAATCAGTAACAAATTTCTGTATTGTTGTAGTATCTAGTTCTAAAATCTTCAATGCATTTAAAGCTTGTAAAGCCTCATCACTGATCGGTTTCACTGAAAAGAAGACAAAACGAATGATGCAGTATAAATTTCAGTTAAAATGGCATCGATTAAAAGAATGAATACTCGACAAAACCAAATATTTTATTCGATATATTACATACCTCCTGTGATAATATTTGACATAATTTGTGTTTCTTCTATGTCACGATAATCATTTTTGCTCACTTTTATGCTTAGTTCAAATACAAGTTGAAATTTATCATAACTATAATAACTCTTTAATTTTCTTGCAGCTAGCTTCGATGATCTCATAATTGCTGAAAAATAACTTTAGAACATCACATTAAACATTATTTACTTCTTTCTTAAGATGACATTCTACAACATTCTTCATTCATATAACATTCTTTCTTCACTTTTAGTTGAAAAACAGATTTTTCAACTAGAATGACACTTGTGAACTACCTGACGTGCTTTTCTTCCATACAAATGGTTTGGGATCTTGAATTTTTCTTATCTGAGCTTCTAACAATCTTACTAGTATTATGTGTAGCCTAACAACAAAAAATACATGTGAGATGTTGACTGAGTACAGCAGTGCTAATTCATACTTCATCAAACCATTTTCTTCTAACACTTTTGTGTAAGATGGATTTTCTGGGTCAAATGCACGCACTTTATTTATCGGCAAAATTTCAAATCCACCAAGATAATGTTGTCCGTTTACTGGTAAAGTTATAACCGTTGTTTTAATATATGTGTCCTCCTGATAAGGTGGCATTGTTGGCAACTAAATTATATATAAATGAATGAAACACTCACAGTGGAGATATTATAAGTTAGTCTTACAAGTAACATTTAGTAAAATCTAGAAAAACTGACTTGCTAAGTCAAACTTTATTGTTGAATAAACGACTTGTACAACTGACCTGAATGTGTTTAAGAGTTAGATTTCAAAACTGCAAGACAACTTTACATTTTTGTTCCACTCCATGTACTTATTACTTTAGCGACTTAAACGCTTGCGGTAAGAAGGTTCAAAACGCATATCGACAAAGATGGGAGTCAAGTTCTCTTCGTTCGTTCAACATGAGCGTACACCAGTTCAACAGAAGTAAAGGAGTTAAACGATTGCCATTTGTGCAATCTTTCAAAGCCAAAGATTGCAAGCGCGTTGTTGAAATTCTGCATATTATACGAATCGAGCGTAGCTCTGATTTTCGGGAGACTTTCACATTTTTGAAGCCAAATATATTTTTTTTGTCATACATAGTGTTAGCGTTTTTCTAATCAAATATCTTGAAATTGTCTAAAGCTTCGAATTGTCCTCCATTCCGTATCCCCTCCTATAATAGAAGACCATGGTCTTCTATTAAGGGGGGAGGGGTAGAGTAGGTAGACCATGCATCCAAAAGTTTATATAAATTGCCCTGAATTCAGTTTTGCCATAACAAAAATTTCGTTTGGCACTTAGAGTAAGGCATTTTTGATTTCGATCGAACATCGATTATCTAAAATCGAAAATAATCGAAAATGTCTTAATCTAAGTGCAAAACGAAATTTTTGTTATGGCAAAATACTGAAGTGACGTAACAGTTCAGATTACTCGAGTAAAGTGTAAAATGAAGTTAACATGCAAAATAGTATAAAAGTGTGGAATTCTCTTTAATGTGGAGGCCTGGGAATAACAACCCCCAAATAGACTTTGATTTTCGGGTAGCTCGATCCGGTGCATACCTATGCATAGAGCTGTTCTTAGTGTTAAGTTTACCCAATATTCAATCCAGTTAAAAATGGATATAAGCTCTATTCTGTCAGAATACAAGCGGAAAAATATTTCATTATAGTGTTCTCTACTAAAACTACCGAAAAACACAAAAGCCGTTTTGTACGAATAGAGATTTGAACACATGAACTTAGGTTTGCAGTTCACGGCAAAACTAAATGCACTGTTCTGTACCTATATTCTGTATAACTATTGAAGTTGTGCAATCGACTTGATGTGATCAGTAGTATTTTTTTCGGTAAAGTTAAAATTATGTCAAAATGTCCATCCATCAGACACAACCGTGCAATAAACTAACAGTTCATTAGCTGCGTGGTTTATGTCACTTCAATGAATTCTTGTTGGTGCAACATTTAACCAATGTTTGATTCACGTCAAAATAAATTCCGGTCGGTCGTTCCTCTGTTCGTTAATTCTATTATTCAGATTGTATTTCCTATTCCTCTAGTCCGCTACCATTCCAATCAGTCGTTATTCCTCTATTACATTAGCGCGATTGTTTAATCTTTATTGAACATTTTATTTTAACGATTTCTAATATTGAACATCATTTTTTATGACAAAATGAGAAAAGACACCCAAAGATAACATGCTTTTGATCCTGATTGACAAAACTTCGAAAACAAAATTCGCAATTATGCCCGTAATTCTCAATTTTCTTTATCAGAACTCGAGTTTTATGCAATAAAAATATCATATTCGGGATCACGATAAAAAACTGAGTCGATTGATGTGTATTTCTATCCTATCTGACTAGCTTAATTTTTTTCAAATTTTCGCGTTGAAAAAAAATCAGCGAGATTTTCACAAAAAATTAAAAGTCAGCCAAAAATTTCGAAATACACATGAATCGACTCAGTTTGCAGGCGCAAAAATGAAGATTCTATCTCATTTTGATAAAATTTAATTTTGAACGTGTCTTTATTGAGTTTTCATGAATTATCAACTATTGTTTCAATTACCATCAGAAAAGGGAGAATGGAAAATTTTTTGTCAACGGCTAAAATAAACTTTAGATATGATAGTATGTTGAGCAATAAAGAAGACGACTTCGAGTCACATACTTGGCAGTGCCTAAGGTTCACAAAAGTAGCTCGCTGAAGACGCTTTGTACGCGATGTCTGCAAACGATTATTGAATGTCTTATAATAACCTCGAACCTTCACTCTATAGGCGAATAAAAAATATGTTTCTACATACTGTTGACTACGCTCTTCAAAATGGCATAAAGCGTACACACCTGCAAAAATAAAAATTTGTCTTTTCCTCCCAGCGGAAATTAAAATGTTTTTGTGCTGGTTTTGGTCGCATTTGTTACTGTCCCACTTATCTTGCCCGACATTTTGAACATTGAATCGACAAAGAAGAAAAGATAGTATCAAACAGAGGATATTCTATAGAAGATCAATTAACCTTATGTATTATGTAAAGATAAGAGTGTTAAGCATGTTACTTTAATAATTCTACAAATTTTAAATCTTTAAAATCGAACGTTTTGGACTTACTACGATTACAAACCTGACGAATTTCTAACCTCTTTCACAATTTTCTAGTTCACATTTCCATTACTCTGATGGAACTACCGGTGTCCAAGATTCCTAAATCTATTTCGGAAATCTTCTTTTCATCATGTTTTATCCGGTTTCTTCGTCGAGATGTTTGTTAATCATAGAAAGAACCTTTTTTCTATTGGAATAATAGATAGAAAACGAATACATTTTCTATCATATCAAATTGTTTAATATATAGACAAAGAAAGTAGTGCTCAGGGTAATTTAACTCAGAAGAGAAGTTCAAAAAGATACATACGGAGAGATGAACATATAAAGTATAGAACTGGTACAACATACTTTTATTTGGATTTTTGAAGAATCTAACAAAACTGCCAACATTTACACAGTGTATCTCAAATCATTTTCAAGCAAAATGAGTAAGAAAAGCCAATAAAAATTAAAGATATATAAAAGTAAAAATGTTCTTTTTCGGTATACATAATATTAATCTAATAATATGTTGTAAGAACATTATTTATCGGTCGATAAAACATCTATCTAATGAATAATACATCTATATGAAGATAAATCATAATACTTAAAATGAAATAAGATAAATTAGCCAAATGCACATAACTGACTAACTCTGGCATTATTAGTTTTGTTTTTAATAATCTCTCTGTATCGATAAAAATTCAAATGTTTATTTTTAAAAAAAATATGCCGTGTCGTTACCAAAAATATCACGGCGTTACTTTAGTTTAATGGCTTTTCTAAGCGACCGTAGGCTATTTTCAGAAATTCTTTTTTACCATTGTGTAGACTGTAACCTTTTCCACAAACTTTATTTTGACAGTTTTATTTTTTCCTTCGAAAAATTCGCAGAAAAATAGATATTACGCTGACTGTCTTAATAAAAGGGGTCGTTTTTTGTCACGACGTTACCGTCTGAAAATCTGTTCAGCAAAGCAAAACCCGATTCCTTGCAACACGATAGATGGCACCACACTACAGAGACGAAATCGGTTGTGAAATGCTTACTTGTTGAACCCAGCTGATGCATAAAACACCTCAGGAGTGCAAAGTACTTTAAAAAAAAACTGAAAGGAATCCAGAAGTTATTTTATATTCTTGTGTTTTTGACGCTTGATTCTTCTTGTTTAGTCCTCTGGCCGATTATTGCAATTTTCGTGCATTTGTTTGTAACCCTTCCAAAATCGTGACTTTACTGCCCATTGCAGTCCATTGTCCACACCGCAGAGACTATTTCACTACTAATGGTATCAGTGATAGCGGTAGATGACATATCATGCTCGAGGATCCTAGTTGGCAGAACCTCAATTACATCATGATTCTGCAGCATCTGTTTGTCGAAAGAAAATGTTGATCACGGTAGAAAATATTATTAGATTGAGTGTTATATATGGTTTTTGTTGGGGATAACAAACGGCACGCACATTGTAGACGAATGATAAGTTAATTAAAAGAAGAAAAACCTATTTCGATAAACGATTTTAATTTCTGTCGATTTATATAATGGTATTCGACATAGAATGAGATACCTCCTGTCATTGTAAAATCATGCAAGATGGATTTGAGAAATGCTGGAAATGGAAATTAACTCAAAAATTATGAAAACTTTGCATATTTGAGATAATGTTAGTTAGTAGTTAGAATTTTTTTCCGAACCTGATCCATTAGCTGTTGATATCTGTGCATATCGGGGTGATCTACTCTTTTGGCAATATCATACGCCATTGTAAAGCTTTTTAGTGATTCCTCATAGTTGTGTTGAGCTGCATAGACGTACCCAATGTTATTATGCGTACTCATAAAAGATGGATGTAGTGGTGGTAAAGACCTCGATTGAATATCTAACGTTTTTTCATAATATTTCAATGCTTCTGTGTAATTTCCTTGATTGTCATGAACGAAACCAATGTTGTTATATGTGGCACCCACCAACGGATGATTGGAAGGCAACGCGATCTTGAATATTTCAAGACATTTACAATAATTGTCGAGCGCTTGTTCATAGTCTTTTTTATCATCATACACTGCAGCAATATTGTTGTACGTTGACCCTAATACTCGATCAGCTGGAGAAAGGGTTTTTTGCTGAATAGCTAAACATTTATTTAAATGTATCAGTGCTTGCTCCAGATTTCCCTGCTTTTTATATCCAATACCAATATTACCGTAAGTGACTGCGTATAACGCAGAGTCTTCTGGCAAATATGTCAAAGCTTTTTCATAATATCTAAGGGCCTGGTCATTGTTTCCTCTTTCATCATAAATTAGTCCAAGCTGGTTATAACATGTTCCTCTCACAGGATCATTTTTTTGGGGTCTGTTCAATTAACAACAAATAATAATGTTCGGCTTTATCAAATTCACCCATTTTTTTCATCAATACACCCAAATTCGCAAACTGATTTACCCCACCAAGTTCTCGTTTCATTTGATCTTTTAATAGCCTTAGCTCATCATCGCCATCACCGTTTATGATCAATGCAACATTCCAAATACCACCAGTTCCCTTTTTAACGGATTCAATTCGAAATACGGTGCCCATTGAAAATAAAACTTCACTTTCCATTTTGTAATAACTCATATTTTCAACGGCATGAAATGGTATTGGACATTTCAACATATCAATCGTCATTTCGAATAAAACTGCTTCATAATCTGGATGACCTACCGATTGCTGAGCAAAACTAGCGCTCACCTTTCGATTGGTCGATGTTGACAAAAAACTATTCATCGATAAAAAACCGCCAGCATTTTTTGTTACTTTTATAAATTCTTCTTTGCTCATTGCTTGACCACGGTAAACATCTAACATTCCTGTTTTAATGCCTTCTGAGTGTAATTGTTGAATTTGAAGATGGAGATCTTTGATAAAAAATCGAAGTTTGAACAGAATGTCAAGATCTTGCACTCTTAATGCTTTATTCAACATCCGATAGAGAAACGTGTCTCGTGTATACCACCATATAGCTGTACTCGATGAATATTTTTGATCAAATTCATCAATAATAGCTAACTCAGCATCATTTCCTGCATATTGTCGACGACATTCATCAACCATTTCTTTTTTCGCGTCTTCGTTTTTCTCTTTCATCTGCAGTAATATCTCAATTAACAGCTGAAAATACATAAATGATGCTTCTTGTTTATTATTCGATGTTCCAGATGAAGAAGATGACATGACACTGATAGGTAATTCATTACTGGAAGGTGTACTGACATCATCTTTCAATGCATCATATATCTTATTGATATCATCGTACACGGCTCTTATTTTCTGATATTGTTTTGCCCATTGTTTATGTTTTTCTTTTTTCGAGCAAAACACGTAGATTGCCTGAATTTGTTGATTATTGTGGAGAATGGGGACGAATTTTTCACCTAACTCTCCCGATACGATAAAAAATATTTTTTCTGTTTTACTGTTTCTAACATAATCAATACATTCATTTCCATGCTCGAATGTTTCCAAGTAATTAATTGCACGACGTACTAGTCTTTTAGCTTCTACATTACCATCGGCCGTGTTTATACGCGCATCAAGCCATACAATCATGTTCGATTCTAGATTTCGTTTATCCGATCGTACCAAAGGAGGAACAACTTCATTGGCCAGATTCTCTGATACTGACGGGGATTTACTTGTCATGTTGTTCACTATTCTTCGAAGAAAAGAAAATTCAATTATTAAAAAACCTCTGGTCAACCAGCATGAACCATTTACACGAGCCTTTCTACTAAATAGCTTTACAACAGAAATATAACAATAAGACAAATCAGGCTCTGACAGAATAAAGAGCAGACAACAGTCTTAATGTATATTATATATGTGTACCGTACATTGCAAAGTGAGCACACACTGTATAACATGAATAAGAAAAGAAAATAGAAATGAAAAGAAAAGAAAACCGCTATTTGTCGCAGCTCTAATGAAAGGAATTATATTCTTTTTCTTGGTTGAAATGAAATACAGTTGAAATGCGACGTACTTTCTTGACGTTCTGTTTTTCATTTTCTTTCTCGTTCTTCATTTTCTAAACATGTGTTGTGCAGAAGGTTCTATAATGTGACATGCATATTCTTTTAGAATAAAATACTTATTATTATAGAGTTAACAAATGCTGTATTTACACACAAGAAGGAACCTATCATATAGTGTGAGGGCTGTATGTCACCTTCTCGGAATTTGAGAGTGAATTCATACTGAAGAAAAGTGAAAAATATTTCTTTTTTAATGTAAGAACTTTCTAAGTGCCAGCAGACTCTGCTTTAATAATGGGAAGAAGAAAAATGCTACTGAAATTATTTTACCATTTGATGCAGTTATTTGCAAGAAATAGAGATTAATGCAATCAAATGCATGAAGGTATTTAACGCACTCTAATGCATTAAAAAGTTTTTTGTCCGTTCAATACGTTCGCAGGCTTTAAGTGTGGTCTAACGCCATCAGACGCATTAAATGCTTATGGACGCATTAACGCTTTTCAAAAAAGATAGTACTCGCAAGATAGAGAAGTTTTTTAATCCCTTTCTGGCATCATCATTCGATTCCTCTCAAAAAGTTCGATCTACGATGACCGTTTCTACTCAATCAGACATTACAATAAAGAACCTAGGATCTTTAGAAAAAAGTGGTGCCATCCCTTGCTATGGTGATACATGTATGCGTTCAAAGCCGTTAAAATTTATTCTACAGTGGCGGCAAAAATTTTCCGTACACCCCTATCCTCTTTTTCTTTTGGTGATAACTCGGTAACGAAAAAAGCTTTTAACAAGCGGTTTACACCAAAATATTCTCCGCTCTCTCTAGTATATTTGTAGATAAAAAAGTTAGAAATATTCATTGTTGTTCAGTGTAGGCTCATTAGACCGAAAAGTGAGCGTTTTCCG
>CAJNOQ010009512.1:0-10220 GCA_905250885.1 Didymodactylos carnosus
GGGTTTGGACTGCTAGCAGCACGTCAGTGAAACCTTTTTCCACGTGAAATACTACATTCGAAAGCGGAAACATTTCTCTATCGAACGTGTACATCTTAGACAAATTTGCTCTTTAGAAACGAATTTTAATTTCACTGTTTAGTCAAACCCGATGCAGGACACTATTGTTGATAGCCCCTTATTCTACTCAAAAACATCACAATCTTTTTCACTGCAAAAAACACGTCATAATCTAAGAAGTAGAACTTATATTTGCCTATGCATATTGCAATGAAAAGGGTGTTAATGGAGTTCAACTCAGATCTAAGAGCTAAGGTACAATCTAAATGTGTCTCGTTTGTATTATCTCTTGAATGTATTCGAATCAGAGCATGCTCTGATAAGCTCTCTCAAATTGTTTTCAGAGAGTCAGTTTCACATATTTTTGAATCTGATACCTAAAACAAAACAACTTAATCTGTAAAACGATGCATACTGTAAAAGTAACTTTCTTTTTGTTTTAGTGTTGCCAATACGGTTAAACGAGCATTACTAATTTGGTTATCTGTGTTAATATTTCATAATCCTGTAACATTTTTGAGCGGTTTCGGAACATTAATTGTTATATTTGGTGTGATACTGTATAATGAAGCGAGAGATTTAGAAAAAAAAACAATTGAACAGTCGACGTTGATTACATGGAGAGGTATTTAATTAGTCAAAGTGTATTTCTTCTCTTTCTCACTACGCATTTGTTTTTAACGACAACCCATATAGTCAAAATTCGTTATTGTTGCGTTATTTTTATACGAACAAATATAATTGAATCTTTTTTTAATTTTTACTTATTTTTATTTGTTTCTGTATCTGTGATATAAATTGATATTGATAAAAGAAACCATCCATCTTTTCTGTTCCACTGTTGGAGTGTTATTATTGTATAATTGATAAATATATAATGCATTAACAGTATTTTTAAATGGTTTTCTTGTTGTGTTTTTTATTTTCAAAAAATTTTTCTTTTTATTGTTGGTTCATGCATTATGTGATCATTTTAATGAAGTTTTTAAGTAAAAGATGTTTTTTGATAAGCAGCAGATAAAATCGATTCTTTTTTGCTTTTTTTTGTGCTACTGTCGAAATAGATGATATTAAATTGTGTTCAGTTCACATTGACATGTTTTCATACTCAAACTGTTTTTTTTAGGATCATCATCAAGTTGTTTTAAAACCTGAGGTTTCAAATGATTATTAATATTTCCATAAACGTTTAAATCATTCTGAATAATTCTAACTTACAGCGATGTTTCATCATAAATGTATCGGATATATTAAAATAACTTTGTATTTTGAATTTTATAACTTTAAATCGATCGTAAAATTGTGATTGGTGCCACTATTATCATTATCAATCATTTGCAAACCACCGAAACTGATAGGTGTATAAAAGTCAATGGAAATTACTGAGTTCTCTGTGAATGTACCTGTTTTATACTGAATTCTGTATATTGTATCGTATTTAATATCGATAATCTGTCGTTGTTGTTGTAGGTGCGAAGTAGCTACAACTGTTAGCAATATATCTAATCCCTAGCAGCAATTGGATAGATGATAACTCGTTTAGTTTGTTGAGTTTTCGTTGACATAAGTTAATATTCAAACATTTTACGATCATCAGTCTGTAACTTTGGTGTTGATTGAGCTATCATTAGACTATGGGGATTTTAGGTTTTTTTAGACTTGTACCTGTATAGAACAATTTTGCAGGATCTCGCTATAACATCTAACGAACGTGATACAATTAACTCACTTTTCATTTATAATTTTCGAGTAATATCAACTAATTGATGATTTAATATACAGCAGGTCACTTATTCCCTACGACTCAGATAATATAGCAGTATATTACTTCATGTTGGCATATTACAATTAAGTAAATCAACTTTAATGTATGTAACAGGTGGGTCATAATGTTTTTTGGACTTTTCTTCCCAACTCTTAACCCATTGCCCGCTGACGACATCATTGAATAGAACAAATTGGGCTACTGATATATCAGTGGACAGCGTGCAATGTGTTAACGATACAAGAAAAATTAAGGGGATCCCCTCAAGAACAATCCATTTTGTTTCACAAGCGCTCTTAATAAAACTTATATATATTGATGCTTACTGTCTAACTAGACTATGATAAAAATCTGCGTTCAAAGGTTGAAGCACTACCGAGGTGTTATCGTTACCGACGCTTCGGTAACAACTTCAAATTTTTATCACGATAATTTGAAACCGGTAAAAAATCTCAAAATTTTACTGCAGTAAACTTCGGTAAAAAATTTTTTTACCGTTATTGACGGTAATTTTCGGTAAAATCAGTTTTCCAAATAATTTTATTACCGTTACCGGCTTACGGTAAAAGCTTAAAAATTTTACCGCGACAAATTTCGAAAAAAAAATTCTTTACCGTTACCGCTCATGCCTAATCATTATCTCTAGGAACAAAATGGGAATCTCAACAAAAATGCTAAGACTTTTTCTTGAGAAGAGGTACAAAGGTGTGGGTAATTTCAAAAAGTAGACACTTAAATCTAAAAATTTATGAAACAGATTTTTGAATTTCGCTTTTGTTTATTTTTAGCACAAATTTCAAGTCAGAACTCCGAATAAACCCTGAAATTCGAGATAGTATTTTTTAGCTTTCTCAAAACAGACAGCGAAATTCAAAAATCTATTTCATAGATTTTTAGACTGATGTCTCAGTTTTAGAATAAAAAGGAAATGAAAATTCTACGATGAACCGTCTAGGACGAGTAACATTTTTGCTGTGCTAAAATCAGTTCTGAGAAAAACGTTAAACAAGTTTGATGATGCTCGTAGTAGTAGATCTAAGGTTTGATCTAGAATCTATCAAAAACTATTTTTTTTTTATTGAAAGCGACACATATTCTGAAAGAGGAGACTTCAGAGTATCTAACTGAACAATAAACTCAATTTTGATATTTTTAAAGAAAATCATCGATCTTTTAGGGGGTCCTTAAGTAACCTTCTTGGAAAAGCTCGATCTCCCTGTTTCTTTCTTATAAACTTTATACTTATAACTTATAAAGTCAAAAGTCCTTACTACTAAGGACAAAAAATACATGCAAAAAAATGATCCCCAAAAACGATGGGGATCATTCGTTTTAACCAACCGTTACATATATTAAAAGCTTATTTACTCATTTGTTATAGGTCAACTTGAAGTAAGCGATATAGTGCTGTATTGCTTGTTGCAAAAGAATCGTAGGAAATACGAATCAAATAATTTATATAAACAGATAAAAGAATTAAGAAAGTTGTCTGAATAACACTATGATAGTGTACAAAAGAATTGTATTTTTAATTCTCTTTTTACGATTCTATACTTGACTGGCATACTATCCCTGGGACGGTTTTAAGATTTATTGACAACCTTCCAAAAATCTGAAGATCTTAATAGCCCTCATTATTATTAGCGACTATATTCGATGACTGATATCAGATCCGAGTGGTAAACAAGGAACTAGTATTGAATGAGTGGTTGTGTGCTAGCCACTGTACGGAGCTACAAGTCTGTAATTTTGTAAACAAATGTAGCTAAGGACATTAATAATAGGAATCAAATTAAACGTGATAGCATACGTATTGAAACAAAATTGCTGTTATTTTCCACAGTTTTATATAGTTAGTTGTATGATACGTCATTTATACTGAACAGTTTATATATTGACAAGAGACTTCGGTTTAATTGATAACTATTTAATAGTTTTATTTAATATCTGAAAATAGCAGATAGTAAATAATACAAACAACGAGAAGACGACATCAACCAAATGATCGAAAATACCTGTAATATAACAAGGGTAGATGTATTAAAATAGAAAAAAATATTGCCTAACTCAAATAAACGAGATAAAAGTTGTCAACAACCCTGGTCATCCAGAACGCATAAAATCGTATCATAAACGGTCCGTTAACAGCTTCCGTTTTGGCGTTAGTTACTTCTTTTATTTCACTACTACTCTGGAAAATTTAGAATATTTTCTTTCTACACCACACAAGTCATCGAAGTTTGTCTTGAGGAAGTAGCCTTAGTCTATTATCTGACACTATTAACAGCATCATGATCCAAAGAGATAAAGAAAATGAGAAAAAAAATATTTTGGAGTGAATTAATTGAGTGAACTTTAAAAAATGTTCTAAACATGATTCTTTAACGGATTCAACGTAATTGGAAAAGCCTTCCGGTAAGTGGCTGCTTTTCAGGTTGTTAAATGTCTAAAAAACCGTTTATAACATGTTCTGAGTTAAACTACACGAAAACGGTTACATCGATCTGAAAATAAATAGTTCATTGAAACACAGATACAACTGACAGAGATCATTCTTTCACCCATGTTTGTACACATGTCGTTCCATAGAATACTTGCTGAACCTTTTATTCGGGAAGAAAAAAAGTCGTCTGTCTGTTTATATGATTGTGTTGATCGTTTTCTCTTCGTCAGCTTATATCGTACGAAAAGAGTTATCGTTTCTTTATGTTCGTTTTCTTTTTCTTCTCTATAAGTTGTCGGACTAAAATCCAACTTGGTTTTTATTGATATAGCTACTCTATTCTATTCAACGTTCTCTTCGCAGCTTAGTTGGTGTATGTGGCATATACACAAACACATACTATGTGCCCACTGACGCGTCTCTATTGTCTTTGGTGATAATAGCAAAAAATATCATGAAAGACGACGTGGCGAATAACAACAGGAAATATAGTCATGATGCAGTTATTACCATCCGATCTACTATTGGAAATATGTTAGACTAAATGTGACAATGTGTAAATTTTTTGTCATGCGTGCTGGTCCGTGCGATTATTATTTGCGAAAGGTTTGTCATTTGTTGCTACGAATAGGTTCACTATCCCTTTCACTATTGAGTTCAAATGTGAATGTATATTATATAGACAGCAGTAGGTCCCCGCCAACCCATTGATTCTTATAGTTGGCAAACTTTTTTAGTAGTATCCACATATTAGGGCCACATATAGGGAGTGCTGTAGCTTTGTTAAATCGATCCTGTTTGTGGTCATTGCCTAAGTGTCCTTCATATGAAAGTTGTGATAAGTCATCGAACATCTAATTCTACCACGTCGCAATGTAGTGGCTTCGCTCGTCTAGTGTTGTTATGCTAGTAATAAGACAAATTATTAAAACTATAGTATACTATTACAGATACCATTCTATGCGGTTTTCAAAAGCTCGTACTGTTGTCATTCAGATACTACTGTGATAGAATGGACTACAATGAACTAGTGCCAAGACAAATAATATCAGAACGCGGATAATTGATAATGTCAGTCTATATAGTATGCAAAATGAAAATTCACCGATTAATCTAAACAGTTTCATATGAAGTGATTAGATATGTGTAGCGTTTACATTACTTTAGTTGGATAGAAAGAAAAATTATCAGAGGCACGAACTATGGGTTTGCTAATGCTTTAAACAAATTTCAGTTGAGACTACTATCAGCATACTCAGAAATTCTCTAGCCGCTGTCTGAAACCAATATTTTTCGAGAATTTTAGTTTCAATATTAATAACAAGACAAAGAATCATAATTAATAAGTACTTTTCACAACATCTCTTGGTATTCCCATAGGTTGCAAGATTATAACTTGGAAAAATTTCGACCTGCAGACAAGACACATGTGTTCCGGGAGCTATCGAAATGGCATAGTACCTGTCATAACGTGATATATATATACATACATGCAGGTCTGTCGTACTATAGTCATACGACGCTCCGTCCGGGCATAAGTGAAACCATCGTAGTGATTTCGTTCTCTGTTTGTGAACGTCGAAAAAAGTTTAATTATCCAAAGAAAAAGAGAAAACTATTTTAAAAATGCTCTGGCTGTCTGATTGTTAGTAAAGAATGACAACTAAGTAGCTCCGAGAAAGCAAGGTGGTTATGTCCATGTGCTCATCTACATAGTATCCTAAGACAACTAGAGGGCGAAAAATATAGCTACTTTTACCTCATCACTGTCTCCACGAGTAGCCGCTAGTATCCTTTAGATCCCTCGTATAGTTGCTGGAAATGACGGGCGTCAGACAACCAGAACATTTTAAAGTAGGAATTTTCTTTAGAAAAAGTTATAATCTCACAACCTCTCATAAGATCTTGCAGGATCCCATTGTAGTATCGAGCATGACTCTGTCAAAATCCTTTAGGATTCTACAGGAAATCTTAGTGGTGGAAATCCTGTAGGATGGCTACACTGTGAAAAAAGAGGTGCATTTTTGAAAAAGATAAAATTTCAATGTAAAAGATCCGTTACCATGCCTCATGAAGGTCCCTGGATTCCAGTTTTATGCACCCATGGTGTCTGCGTGAGACATTGTGGATGCTTAGTCAAGGCATTTTGGATGCATAAATTAGAGCATCTCACTGTTCTTAAGGCTTCCTGGGTCCATTAGATACACTGGGATGCCATACAAAATTGGGCTACCACAAAAAACGTGGAAAAAAGAGATCAATAAGTCTATCTAGAGAATAGAAAGAACGTTAGTTTCTCTTCTTGGATATAGTCGGGTTAGGAAAAAAGGACTCAATTACTTGTTAGTTATGGGATTTTTAACTTCCAAATATATCTGAGTGTATGTATTGGAACAGCGAATGGTCAAAGTATCGTTCAGACGGTTTTCGGTTCTATATAAAGTACGACCGGAAATCATCAGATTTCCCTCACTTCAAAAATATTACGCAATGAAAGAACCTTTTTAGTGAATAACTACTTTGATGTTGGTATGTTGAGATTTTTCGATCTTACAGTGCTCTCATACAGAAATGGTTATAACACTGTTCAATACACAATGTGTAAATCAATATATCTGAACAAGATTAGGCTGTATTTTACTCGATGTAGTATTTCCTAATCTCATTTCAACTAAAAAAAGGGTTTTTAGTCTTTATATCTTATTAATTTGAAAGATGCTGGATACGATAGAAAACTTCATATTTATGTAATTACTTATTTTCCACTGTTGAGTTGTATTAAAAAAATATATTATCTTCGATTAATAAATATATTTTTGCAAAGAAACAAAGTTGAAATGAGATTAGAAAAAACTAAATCGAGCAAAATGCAGCCAAATCTTGTTTAGATATACTGATTTACAAATTGTGTATTGAACAGCATTATAGCCATTTCTGTATGAAAGCACTGTAAGATCGAATATTTTATATATTTTTTATCATAAGAAGGATATTTCACTTGCCAGAGGTGTCTTGGCTAGGTATCAGGATAACTCCGTGTCTGATAACAGTCTCGATGTATTTTCGTTGCCTTGAATGTGACGGCATGTTCTGTGACGGATGGGCGACTAGGTGTATTGACCGTAGCTAGTGCGTTGTGCGTTTTTGATGTATTAGTGATGTCTATCAAATGCACTTAAACTATTTTTTTTCAAAAAAGCAGCGACTTAGGTGTTTTTTTTGAAGACATTAAGGCGACTAAAATACAGTAAAAAGATGAGAAAATGCATCTAATATGCCTTCAAAACGTATTGTGGACGTATTTTGAAGCTAGCCGAGTGGTTTATCACGACATTGTTTTTTGGCAGCGTATAATCGAATCCTTTTAGATCACATAATAGGATCAAATATGATCCGATGTGATTCTACAAAGGAGTAAATAGGATCGTGTAGAGTCGTATGTGATTTGATAGGATTTCACCTAATTTTCTGCTGGTTTGATCAATCGTTAAACTCTTCATGTAGTAATCCTTTTTTTGTGTCTTGAATGAAGCTTTGCCTGAATTTCTTTGCATTTCTTTTTTCAGTACTGTACTGTTCTTTTTCGATACAAGAAAAGAACAAAATCATTTTTTCAAGAAATAAAAAATGTCTAAACTACAAAAAAAGAAAAACGAAACCATAAGTACGAGAAAAACTCTTTTCTTGAACACATGTGATCACGACGTTAGTTTTATGATAGCACTGCTATTAACAATAAGAATTCAAAAAAAAACATCTGTCCACGTTTTATCTACAGTAAAACCTCTCTATTACGAACACCATCGGTACTCTTCAAAAGCGTTCACTATAGAGAGGTGTTCACTTTAGAGAGATGATGCATTTTTTGTTGTGAAATGAAGAAAAAGTGTTAGAATGTCTGTCTGCTGCTACACTAGTTCTGATTTTATTCGGAACTTCTATTGTTCATCTCTTTTCATTTAAATATATTCTTTTTCTCCATCATCTTTGTAGTAACGATATAAACTTGAGATTTCTTAGTCATGTGATAAAGCAAACTAATGAACATGTAAAATAGTTTATATTAAAAAAAATGTATTTGAATTTAATTTATTTAATTTTCGTTTAATATTTTGATTCTGGTTTGTTTCATAATCATTTAAATATTCCGTTGTACGTTTTAATATATTTGATACAAAACCAAGTGGAATATTATATTTTTCAGCTAATTTACGTTTAGTTGTGATAAACCTTTACCATCCTTATTATCATTGATTAATTCAATGTTTTCTTTAAAGGTTAGCCTCGTGTCCTGATGTCATTCCTTGTTTTCATACGTACAATAGTCAGTTCTAGTACATAAAGTGTAATCAGTTTTAGTAAATAAGAGACAGATGATAGACAGTTCTCAGAGAGAGAGAGTGAGAGAAACATTGCATATGTGTTCACATTAGAAAGGTTATAATAGCAAGAGGGACAGCAAGAAAAGTGTTCATATTCAGAATAGTGAGATGTATTTCCCACAAAAATCGTTCCGTTGGACGTGAGAGTGTTCATAACAAGGTGTTTACTAATAACAGTTTTACTGTAGGTGGCACAAGTTTACGTACCATAGCGCTTTTAGATTACTTATGCACTTCAAAAAAGCTCTAAAGAACCTGTGCGATTTTTTACTAACATTTTCTATAATAGTTGCTTTCGAAACGTATCGTTATATTTTCTTTTTACTTTATAACAAAGATGAGCATACCTGAACAGGTTTGTTTATAGCTACGACCAATATATGGATGCTTTTTTCTCTGTGTCATTCGGTCTTTATTTGCTTGTACTGATAGTTAATGATTTTTTTTGTTACAGAAAAAAAGACCGACGACATTAGAATAACAAAAAAAAAAAATTTCCACCTCATTAAAATTAATTTAAGATTGTTGAATATATAAAAAATAAATAAATAATTAAGAATGGCACCATCAAGAGAAGATGATGTTTATCAAGCAAAATTAGCCGAACAGGCTGAACGCTATGAGGGTTTGTTTATTGTGTTGTATACTCTTATGCTATTCTAACTAAGATCGTTCATTTCTATCATTTGCTTAGAAATGGTTGATTCAATGAAAAAGGTTGCTGCAGCTGATGTTGAACTCAGCGTCGAAGAAAGAAATTTATTATCAGTTGCATATAAAAACTTGATTGGTGCACGACGTGCGAGGTAAATAACCAAAGCTGTCCAGATATTTGCTTTTAAATATTATTTTTAGTCGTCTGTTTCCTTCAGTATTCCTTTAATCACGGACGTCAGTTATTTTCGGATCCTCCATAATACTACCAGTAGAGCATGTGATGTTTTTGATCAACGTAAAATCAAAGAAAAAGTCCTAGGCCCTATGAAAAGAAAAACTCTCATACCGCCTCAGCATTGTTTTTTTTGCTATATAATTGGTTTATTCTCTTAAAGTAATATTATGGTTTCGTTTCGTGTTGTAGTTGGCGAATAATAACAAATATTGAAAGTAAAGAAGAAAGCAAGTCAGAAAATGATAAAATGGCACTTATTAAAAAATACAGATCACAGGTGAGTGTGTAAAGCAGATTCGAAAATGAAGAAATAAAATTGTCTAAGCGCTGATTTTATATTCAGGTTGAAAAGGAGTTGCGTGATATCTGTCAAGATATACTTGATTTACTTGATAAACATCTTTTACCAAATGCAACAACTGGTGAATCAAAAGTTTTCTATTTGAAAATGTAAGTATGAGTTTATATTTAATTGAAGAAGAAAAGTATGGAGAATAGCGTACTCATTGGATATGTACGAAAACGTAACGTAAATGAGAGCAAAAGCTCAATATTTAGTACAAGTATTTATTATTTATTCACGAAAAGTGAGAGTCATCAAAGGTCCCCGACCTATAATAACAATGACTCGAGCCAATAAAACAGTAAAGATAATTTGACAAAAGAAAACTAATGGAC
>CAJNOQ010009513.1:0-10220 GCA_905250885.1 Didymodactylos carnosus
TGATGTTGCACTTGATCAGGATCGAATATTATTACAAGTTTGTCAATTAACCCTTGCTTTCTTAATAAAACATTTGTACATACAAGTGAAGATTAAAACAAGTTAGATGGAACCTAACATCATTCTTATCGGACAGTAATGATGCCATTTCTTATTTATACACAAAGACAAAGGAGGGTAAAAAACTAACAATTAATGGATTTAGAGGGCTAAGTAAAGCAAGAGATAATCACTCTGTATTCAAAGAAGAAATCTTGAGAATTTTATTGAATGTTTCAAATAATGGACAAATAATACCTGATGAGTTAATTGACAAACTTGTAATAATATTCGATCCTGATCAAGTGCAACATCACTTAATTGAAATTTTTGAAAATTTAGTTGAAAATAATCAAAATATTTCAACTGAACTTTCATTAAAATTAGAGGAAACATTGAAAAATCCACTTATTTGCGATCAAGTTCTATCCATTTTTGTTCTTCATTCACAAAAAGGTAATAAATTATCAAAAAAAATCTTTATTAAAATCTTAGATATATTTTCAAATATAAAAAATCCATTTATCATGCAAGAATATTTGTCCGTTATTTGTTCATTCATCCAAGAGAAAGAGAATTTTGAACAGGAATCGAAAAATGTATTTGGCCGAATTTTTAAATTTTTTAGTACCAGTTTAATTTCTCGTATCCAAACAGCTTTAATTTATACTCTTAAAAAAGGTAATCAAAATGTTATTCATACAAGTCTGAGTGGATTTAAAACACTTATTTCACTTCACAAAGTAAAACTTGAAAAGAAAAGCATAGAAGCTCTATTAAGTCTAGCAACAAAGGTCATTTGTGATGGAAATATCAAAGAGGAAATTAACATGATATTAGATGTTTCTAAATTAGACGAGAATCAGAAATGTATACTTAAACTCTGTAATCTAAAGTATAATTCGAACGAACAATTACTAGATAGATTAATTGAGTTTGATAAGCCTAAATTACTTGAGCAAAATTTCGATCAAATAAATTTCATAATTGATAATTGTCCAGAGTTAAATAGTAAAGCATTGGAAACTTTACTGAAATGTTCGAATAAGGAAGATATTCCAGATAAATTGTTAGACAGTATTGGTGTTTTACTGGCTAGTAGTATCTCATCAACGATAATATCATCATGTTGTCGGTTACTAGCTGAAACTGCTAAAACAGGAAGAAAATTTACGAATGAAATTATATCAATTGTTGCCGCCGCTCAAGATGAAAAAGAAGGATCAATACATATATTAGAATTAATTTCTAAAAATCAATTGATTTCAAAAGAATTACAAGATAGAATACATTTATTTTCACAAATTGATCGTATGATGAATATGAATCCAACGAGTCTTGGTGAATTTCTAAATAGAATCCGACAAGAGTTACACGAAGGTCTAAAATTGTCTAATCAATTAATTGAAAAAATACTTTCGATTAAAATTCCAACGAATAATAATAATCAAAATTTCGAACAAGATTTAATCGATATTTTTGCCTTAGTATTAATACAAAATCCGAGTTATTATTCTTCACAACCATCGATAGTCGATAGTTTAGAGAAAGCCATTTTATCTAAAAAAATAAATAAAATTATTCTAAATGTATATCAGGAAGTTATTAAAGTAAAACAATGTCAAACAAATAATTTTCCTAATGTATTAAACGTTTTCATCGACATTTTAGATCAGAATGAGAAATATATTGAATTCCATTTTGACATTCTTGTATGTATTGTTCTAGCATTTGAAATTATAGGAATTTCAAAATTAGAACCTTTAGAAAGTAGACTTTTCAGTAATGATGAAATAATTCGGAGTTGGTCATTTCGAGGTTTAAGAGCAGCATATGAGAATGGTTATGAATCTGTAATATTCCAAGAATGGTGTAATAATATTATTGATAATCTAGAAAAAGATATTGGTACTAAAGTTGATCGAGATTTAGATTTGTTTGAAACTATTGCCGCATTAAAATATGTCGATTTTACAAAAATTCGTGGTAAATCACAAAATCAGTGGAATAGAGAACTGTTAATTTTTGATTTAATCGAAAGATTCAAAGTAAACGAAGAAGAACGTTTTCATTTTTATAAAACTTGGCTTAAAATTGAAGAACATGAAGAATTTGAGAAAGGCCAAAGTGACATTTTACTGAAATTATTACATCGTATTCTGTTAAATAACACCATGCCGTTTAATCAATGTTATGACGCAATAAAAATTTTAGACACAATTGACTTTGAAGATGCTCGCCATGTCTTATCGTATAGTAGGAATCCATGTCTAGATTTGCAGAAAAAGTGTCTAGGAAAATCGATCTATCAACGCTTATTGAACAAAAAAGACGTTAATAGTAAATATATTGATAATCTAGCATCGAATATGATTTCGAAATTTGGCTTGGATGTTAGCCATAAACTTTTCGATGCCATAAAAAATATAGATAGTTTAAGAGAATTTGAAAATATTTTGAATTTTGCTGAAAAAAATAATATCAAAATATCTGATATCTATGTTAAAGAAACAACAATATCAATATTGAAAAGATCGTTAGAGATAAAATTTTTGGGCAATCAAATTAAAAAAGCTGACCGAAGGAAATTAGCTGTTCACCTTGATAATTTATTAGATAAAAGTTGGACTTTTGAACAATTAAATGTTATTTTTAGCAATCTAGTAGTCGCCTCTAATAGCGTAGAGAACGTAAAAGAGCGAAATTTTGTTTATGTTCTGGAAATATTATCACAATATAAAATTCCTCCTACGCGAAAAAAATCAAGAAAAAGTTTTCCTAGCTCTAGCGGAACCGACAGAGAGTTGGCTTCGAGAAGTCAATAGAATCGCAATTGAAACTAATTTTTCCGAGATAACTCAAGTAAGAAATGCAACAGAGTTAATCAAAGAATTAGAAAATAGCAATTCTTATAATAAAGACTTGACAAGTTTCAATGGGACAAATTTACTAAATTTAATAGAAAAAATCAAAAGTTCTAATTTGACGTCTCAAGTTTTCGATAATAGTGAGCAGTATAAGTCCTATCCAAAGAGTCAACATTGGTCAATTTATATCGCTCAATGGACACAAGATCAAATTCGACTGTGGGCCAATATAGTCAAAATGAACGCTCATACTTGTACGAATACAGAAAATTTAATCATAGAAAGTCTCGCAGTAATAAAGCAAGCAAATTATTTAGACACCGGATTTCATCTCACCGATACTCAAATTTTAAGCTGTTTAGTTGCTTTAAATCCAAAGAGTGATAAAGGAAAATTACTACAAGTCGAAACTGGTGAAGGTAAATCAACGATTATAAGTGTATTAGCTGTAATTCATGCTTTAAAAGGAGAAAATGTAGATATAATTACTAGTTCGCCTATACTTGCCGAAAGAGATTCAAAAGAGAAAGCAAAATTCTACCGTATGTTTGAACTTCAATGTAGGGATAATAACGATAAATCGTTATTATCGTCTAGATTGCATTAGATAATAGATCAAGCGTAATCGAGACTGCAACATAATTTTTCCATACACACCTACTGCCGGATAAAAATAATGCTGTTACAACAGAGGTCTATCAAGAAATCAAAAAACACTTCAGAACTATGCCAAAATTCTAAGCTCCGCATTATACAATTAACTCTATCATACACTACTCACTTCGAGAAACAAAACTCTGCTGAGAATTCAAAAATGGTAGCAGAATTTTGACAGATTCAAAATCTAGAGTTATTCTTTGTACGATAGCATAGCACCATAAATAATGTGTTCATATTAATAAATATACGTATGCATTTAATGATTATGAAATATATCCACTAAAATTTATTGTTTGCATTTTGTGCATGCTCAGGGCTGGCGCGAGGCTTCTAAAATTGGGGAGGGGGTCCATAAAGTTTTTATGAATTTTCGGTATAAAACTTTTTTGCTATATACATCATAGAAGAAGAAAACATCGATGACATTTACTTGACATCAGAAAAATAGACAGGAACGAAAAAATAACAGCGTACTAAATTGTGAATTTTGTGAAAAAAGAACAAATTTCGATTATTGGGGGGGGTTACCCCCCCTACCCAGATATTATTACATCTGAATCCATAAAAAAACAAGGTACAATTGAGGAGAAAAATTGTTACTGAACACAAAAAAAAACACGTTACTAAATATTTTGATTTATGTTTCTTGTTTAACATCAATATAGAAAAAATAGTGATTTGAAAATAAGAATTTTCAGAATGAAGACTTATACAATTAATCAAAACGTTATGGAAAAGAAGAGAACGTAAAGAAAATAATGAAAAGAGCACCAGGATCTTGGAAATTCTTAGTCATCATTTTGTTTTACATTCTTGGGTAAATATAAGTGCGAATATTTTCACATTTAGAACAATTTCGAACTTTTTTCATTTTTGATCATAGTTGTTTAAGGAAGAATCTATGACTCTA
Organism: Didymodactylos carnosus; assembly: GCA_905250885.1. Classification (NCBI taxonomy): domain Eukaryota; kingdom Metazoa; phylum Rotifera; class Eurotatoria; order Philodinida; family Philodinidae; genus Didymodactylos; species Didymodactylos carnosus. The sequence continues at coordinate 4,477 of CAJNOQ010009513.1, forward strand.
TATGGTCGTTTATGCGATGGCTATGACTGTCACAAATAAAAACAAAATGTAAAGAAAATTTGTCACTCATGATCTTGAAATTTCTGTTCCCAAGATCTTGAGTGGAGTAAGCCAGGATGTTTCAAGACCTTGAATGAAAGGTTCAAGCATCCAAGATCTTGGGTACAAGAAGTTTCACTAGGTTATACTGTAAGTGCACATGTGAGGGTAAAGTCGAATAATTTTTGACGGAACGCATGTATCAACGGCCTTTAATATGCTAGATTCCAATGTCAGTACTCTCTTGGTTTATACAAGTAGAATTATAAAAAAGAATAGCAACTATGTTAAGAATTTGTACTAGAGTATAACGAAAGTAATTCCAGTCTGTAGCATTATAATTGTAAATTTTTCGTGAAAATGGTAAAGGACGGTTGATATTTGAAGCAATTAAAATGTTAACAATTTTATGATCGCAATTCGTACACAAACGATCCTCTACTATTATTTTATTAATTATAGTGGTAGAACTGATGAATACAAGGTCGAGCGCTGTTTTTGTTTGGCTGTCACTACTTATTCTTGTTGGCTCTGGCACTAATTGCTTGAAATTAAGTGTCTCACAAAAGTCAAAAAACTTTTATAGTTAGATACTCCCGAAAATAAAGCATACATCCATCTTCTTCTCGATCTAAACGTTCAATAATAGAAATATCGGCATTTGGATAGTAGAATCAATCCAGGCCTCTGTGATCGCTATGAAAGAATCTTTGTTTGGCGTAGCTGTTCTACTTCTCAAGTTCAGTACAAGTATCTCCATTGGAGATAACACGCCAGCAGTTTGTTTTTTATTCGTACTATCCATGATCGTCAATTAATTTTGGTCTGATATACTCTGTGAGCCTGTCTAACTCCTTACGCATGTAAAATGAATAGGAACAGAAATTAAAGTTAGTTAATTTTTCTTGTCCTTTTCATTTGCAATAAAAAATCATTATACATTCTTAATCTTTCCCTCGATAATGTTTTTACGATCAAGTGATAAACATAGTTGAGAGACGACGCATTTCTTACTTTTTTTTCCCATCCTATTACTCTTGATGACAAGTCATATTTTCTTTTGATAGCTCCTTTCAGGAATTTTCCCATGTTCTTTCCCATGTTCAAAGAAAGAAAAAGACGAAAAAGAACAACTATTTCCTTTAATACGAAACACAACTGATCTAGAAAGCAAAAAAAACATGAATCTATACAGATTACTTGGAGATCTGTTTCATATAGCAGCAGTTTCACTATTATTATTTCGAATATTAAAACGATGTTCATCTGCAGGTATGTTGTATGTAATCCATAAGAAATACTTTTTAAAAAATTCTTCTCTACTGTCTCTACTGTAGGTATATCAGGGAAAAGTATTATACTATACGCAATTAAATTTACGTGTCGCTATTTGGATTTATTTACACATTATGTATCATTATACAATACACTTCTAAAATGGTTCTTTTTAATAACAACGTATTTCACGATGTTTTTAATTTATTGCCATGGCTATGGTGATTCCAAAACAAACAATAATGACACATTTCGTATTGTATATTTAATTGTGCCAACGGCTATTTTAGCATTCGTATGGGATTACGAACCTTTAATAACAGAAGTACGATTATAGAGTATATGATAGAGTACGAAATCTGGAAACCGAGTAATCTCCTAATAAAGGAGGTCATGCGTTAAATAATCTTTTAGATTGAGTTACTGAGAAAGTGATGCAAGTGCGACGGTAAAGTATCACCAAATTTCTATGTATGTTTTAGAGCTTGGAGAGTTACATTTAACGTGTAATTATCAATTCCTGAAACTTTATCCTTTCTGAAGACCTAAAGAATCTCGCATTCTCCATGAAGTCAAAGCCGGAAATGACTGGTTATTCTCCTTGGTATCGATCATTTTCACCAGTCAGTTACAAATAAACACATAAGAAGATTCTATAAATAAAACTTTGACCCTTTCAGTTACTCGACCAGAGCAAGTAGTAAAAGGAATATTTTAAAAAACTTTTGGTTCGTTGCCTTCAGCCACAATCATTTTCTTTAAATATCTTATATGATCCGTTTGTTTAGGCAAATAAAATTCCAATATTGTATCTATAGAATATTTCTACGTGTTTATTTAGCACAGATGCTAATTTGGACACTTTCAAAAATGTATAATGAGTCAGTTATAATCTTCGTTCTCTGACAGTTTGAGATCTCTTAAATTCCAATGATTCTGAAAATAATAGAACTAGAAGTTCAAACTTTCGCACGTTCTTCATAACGCTGCAAATTCTCCAACATATACATTAATATCAGTCAATTTGAAAATACCTCGCGTGTGTATCACTGGAGCCTCAGGTGCTGTCGGTCAAATTGTTGGACAACTGGGTGAGTCAATCAATTATTCACACTTTTGTCAATTTGAAAAATCAACGTAGAAATCATTTCTCTGCCTATTGCTATTTCAGGATGCTAGCGGAACCTTTTAACAATCAATGTTTCGAAAACTCAGGCAGGGCTAGACATATGACCATTTTAGATTACATAACCGCCTTTATAACTCAACCGTTCATCTAGAACTTTGAAATTTGAGACTCACTCCAGACTCTGTTGTACAAATCCTTTTTGTTTAAGCCCCAAATTCAGCACTCAGAAGCCACTCAAAAGTTGATTTTGATTATTTCCACCGATCTGGACTAGAAATAAATTCCAATTCGTCGTTCGTCTCAGATTTTCGTGCGTTTTCAGAAAACGAGTTTGGAAAGGTTTTCTAGAAAGGGTTTTTCAATAACCGGGATTTCTATTAGTGGCAGAAGTTTAGCAAAAGAAATTAGTGACAAATTTTTCTTCTTTCTTGCTGTTCCAGAATCATCAACAAAATTCTTGAAGTTTCGAATATTTCTATTTTTACGCAACTTTTTACTGTCACTTGATACCGATTTTCCGAGATTTGTGCTCTCGAATGAAACTTCAATTTAAAAGCAAATACATAAGCGGCAAAAACTTATAAAAAAAAAAAGAGTAGAAGTAACTCTTTCGTTCCAATTCAATCGGACAATTTTCATTTTTTTTTAGCTGTATTCAGCTATTCTAGAACAAACAGGATCAAAATTCGGAACTTCAACGAAAATCTTTTCACTAATTTATTTTGAGTATAAATTTTGGCCACTAGTAGAAATCCCTGTTATCGAGAACATCTTTTCAAATGTATATTCTGAAAATCTACGAAAAACTGAGCCTATTGGCTTATTCAAATTTATTTTTAAAGTCAAAAACCGTGCACCGTTTAAGAGGATTTTTGAAAGTTTAAATTGGCGCTACAACGAAGATCCTTCCCAATGCCTAGGATTCGATCACCAAAATACTGAAATAATTTATAAAAATCAAGTTATACATCCGATCAGAGTTTAGAGCCACTCTAAAAGAAACGTTCATGTTCATCAATTTCTACGTTTTTTTCAGCTAAGCGTGAAGGTCTGAAAGTGATCGGGTCAGCTGGGTCGGACGATAAAGTTAAATGGCTGGAAAAAGAACTTTCCTTCGATCATGCTTTCAACTACAAGACAGCTGATCCGAAAGCAGAACTCGCCAAATTTAATGCACTCAACATCTATTTCGACAATGTGGGTGGTGATCAACTTGAAGCAGCCCTCGATGCAGCAGCCAATCATGCTCGATTCATTGAATGTGGTATGATCTCACAATACAATGAACCTGGTGCTCATGGTATTCGAAATCTCATGCACATTGTCGCCAAACGACTCAAACTTCAAGGTTTTATCATCTTGGGCAAAGCGACTGATCCGGATTTTCAAAAAGATTTCTACTCAAAAGTTCCGAAATGGATTGCAAGCGGCGAACTCAAGGTCAAGGAAGATGTGACGAAAGGATTGGAACAAGCTGCTGAAGCGCTCGTTGGTATCTTTCAAGGCAAGAACTTTGGAAAGGCGGTCGTTCATTGCCGACGAGTAATGAGTTTTATGAACAATATTTTTTTTTAATGTGATCTGTTAGCACGTAGAGTGAATAAAAACGGTAGCTTTTGTTTCCGAAAAAAACTGAACATTACGCTCAAATTCTGTAACGGGAATGCTTTTAATATCAAAATATAGTTTATGTTCGGAGGCTCCCAAGACAGTTTCAAACGACTGAAACGCCGTTTAAATGGTAGCAATTCCAATAAAGGAAGAGTTTTTGATGTGATAACAATGACTATAGTAGTTTCGTTTTTGTTTCGTCAAAGTTAATTGCTTGAAGATAAGCTGGAATGAGAGTGAGTTTATCTCACACTAGGTTCGAGAGAAAGTGATATCCACTGACATCTCACTTGTGTACGGCAATTACAAACACAAACGAAACTGGATCACTTGCCTCGACTAATTCGAAGGATCAAATCGATAGATCTGGGCACGGATAGTCTGATTTCTTACTTTAAGTAACGCAAACTGAAATCAGGACTGCAACAACATATCGTCAATTCAAAACGAAAAAGAAAAACGGTTTAAACGAGCAGAGATCCACCATAAATCTAATATCAAACTATCAATGAAGAATTTCCGCACCATGCAAAAGCTGAATTGATTCCAAAATCATTTTTGCGTTCTGGTGTTAAAATTCGTAATATTTGGACTGATATGTTTATGTTTGTTTTTAATAAGAATCCAAATTCCAGCACGAAGATGATAGAAAAGTATTGTCAGTCGTATCGGTTAATGATAGCAGACGTGCGCGATTACAATTACAAAATGTAAAGTTCAAACATTGTTATTATCTGTAGAATTAAGAATTCTAGAATTCTGAACTTTACATGTATGTAAAGTTGAACTTTACTTTAAAATTCTTAATTCTAGGGGTGAGTGTGGGGGTGAGTGTGAGGATGAGCGTGAATATGCAACTTTACATACATGTAAAGTTCAGAATTCCAGAATTCTGAATCCTACAGATAATAGCAATGTATGAACTTTACATTTTGTAATTGTAATCGTGCAGCCCTCAATGATAGTGACTTTGTTGATATTTAAGTAACGACGGCAGAACATTGACGTTAGATCTTTGAATAGGGTTTTTGTGTGTAAAGTAATGTTGGAATTTGGGTTCTTCAGTAAAAACAAACATAAACATATCAGTCCAAACATTACGATTTTTAATACCCGAACGCAAAACTGATTCTGGAATCAATTCAATTTTTGCATGGTACGCAACTTCTTCATTGATAGTTTGATATGTAGATCTATGGTGGGCCTGTGCTCGTTTTAAACCGTTTTTCTTTTTCATTTTGAATTGACGATATGTTGTTGCAGTCCTGATTTCAGTTTGCGCTACTTGAAGAAAGATATCTCGATATTTTTTAGCTAAGTGCAAACGAAATCGTTCGATCAAAATGCGATGACATAAGTCAATAAATGTACCTTCAGTATCCATATATATCAACCTTTTTTACATTTCTTATAATTTTTGAACATGAATGAACAAAATTATGTACAATTCAAAAAAATAAAAAACCGGGATTCAAAGAGCTAATGAAAAGCAACAACTTTTGATATAAAAGCGTCTCTTAAAAGGAATGTTTCTTAAGATAGCTGAGACGCTGATTTCATCACGTTTTACCCGGTTTTCTCTTCGGGAACATAATGCAATCAGGGTCAATCATTCATCTCAGACTCACTTTAGTTCTACTTTAAAAAAGTTCAAAAAGCAGATATAAACTGCAAAAAGTTCGAGTATAAA
>CAJNOQ010009514.1:0-10219 GCA_905250885.1 Didymodactylos carnosus
TTTACAGTCTGAGGGTATTTCGTTATATTCAACACCGAATCCATCTGCTGGATGATAAGGAGACAAGTTACCCCAATAACGGCTCTTATCAAATCCATCTGCGTACGATAACCTAGTTTGTTGAGCTAAAGAAAAAGAAAGGGTTTCTGTTACGAACCTGGACAGTTCGTCTTTTTCATTCACATGTCAATGCACGTGATAATTTCTGTTTTTAATACTTCTCTTTGTCTTCTCATTCACATTCCAGGCATATAGTTCTTTATTCGTATATTTAGTTAGACCATAGTCCATTATTTTTCTCTTTGTTTTCTTCTATTTTTTTATATACAAATCGCCAGATAAAACCATAGATGTATTTTTCTCTCTTTATGACGCGGCATAGACTTCTAGCTTTTTCTCTTGTTATACTATATATTATCCGTATACAGTCATATTAGTTAGTCCTATTCATTTTTTTTCAATTAAGCACATATTCATTTTCAACCGCTTGTTGCACAATAAATTTTATACACTGGCACTTATTTCATTTTATTTGTCAACCACAGCTTAGGACCCGAGGATAGAGAGAGTATTCTTCACTTTAGCATCGCCTGGTATATGACAGTTTCGTAAGTTAAATATGGTATGGACCATTTACGGTTATTAAAAAAACAGATACACTTACTTGTTCTAGCACAAGCCTGTTTCTTCTGCCGCCTTATTGTTTTGACATAAGCGTCACCATGAATACTGTAAATATTTGCTGCCAATAATATTGCACAAATACCCATGAACATATTACAATTCATATTGACAAGAAAATAGAGGCCGGTATTATTTCTGAATTGTGTTAACTGTGTTAGATTTTGGATATTCTTCTAATATATTTATGGCAACCTGTTTCTTTCCTTCTGTAAGGAATATAATCAACAACTGACTAGCATCGTTTTAATAACCAATTCATTTTTCAACATAGAATAAATTGCGCATCTGTGATCCAATAAAATCTGTTTCTCAAATAAGACAATATTAATTTGTATTAATGTATCAATAATTTGTTAAATGTATTAATTTCGTACTGAATAGTTTTTTGATATATGTTTCGGTCGAGTTGAATAGAGCAAAAATCCAATCTGTCTAATTTATCAACTTTTTGAACTTTGGACACCTATATCCTCGTTTACTCAATCGATGAACAATATTGGCGTATTCTCGCCATTTCTCGATATCATCATTGCAAATTCGTTTAACTCTATATGCCAGTGTAGTGGCTAAATTGTTCAATATAAATCTAGGATGTCCTGACTCTGATCGAACGTATTGGAAAGTGTCTATGGGTTTTTTGAAAAGTTTCGAGATCAATTTGTTGAGTATTGTATTTTTTTGTAATTGACACGTCCAGATAATTGATCATCGTCTCATCAAAACGTTCCACTTTATATTTTAGATTCGGACAGGCGGAAACGGATAGGCGATGTACCGGTAGAAACGGAAATTGAAGTGGAAAAATCCCACTGGCTCGATAGTCAAATCCCAGTTGGTTAAATGTATTAGTTTCGTACTGAATAGTTTTGTAGATATGTTTCGGTCCAGCTGAATAGGACAAATAGACATTGAATTTAGTTCTGCAATCTCGTATGGTAAATATTCGATGTGGTCATGTGATTCAATATTTCCTTCATTGTCGATTAAAGTAATTATGAAAGCGAATATGCTGTTTCATTCTGAGGTGACTCGTATTTGAAATGTAAGGCTTATGCGTTGATTTTGGTACTGGCATTGCTCTCCGTAGTAACTCGGTGGACAGAGACAAGACAGGTTGTATTTGTCACTATCCACCCGAAAATGGATACGAAGTCCTCGATTACACCGCCACCCCTTCAGCATCTGAAACGCTGACTATTGATTCAGTTTGAATCAATTGCGGTTTGGTCTGAATCGGTTGCGCAGGTGAGTTAATGTCGCTCGTTATCTCCAAAAAATAGGTAGGCATATTGTGTAGTTTGAAATATATCATTCTTGGTGACCTGAAGCAATCGGTAATATTATAGAAAACGTTTTCAACTACTGTTCGAGAGGATGGCCGAAAGGTGCATAACTCATTCATTGGATTTCCATGGTTCGTACAGAACGTTTCATCGTCGCTAAATCGACAGTGCATCACCTGGTGACAGAGTCGAGAAAGTGGAATACACTTTGTGTCATTCCAACAGCAAAAACTATACATAGAAAAATGCGCATCAAGTGCTCGACAACGATTTCGTTCATCCGATGCGCCAAGACAGTCTGTGATACCGTCCCCAGCTCGAATAATTGGCAAACATGACTTGGAATGCGTCGTTCGGAAAGACACAACTGTGTTGGAACCTAGGGCAAGTCGAATCTGAACAATCGATCTCATCAGCTCCATCTTTACATGACCATAATCCATCACATCGTGTGTAAGTATTATTACATGGTCAATGTTCGCACACTGTCTCATCCGTTTCATTTTGCCCGTTGATTAATACACGTGAGAGCTCTATAATTCAAGATTCGATAAATTCGATTCATTTTTTACTAATAAACAAAAATGTTTTTCAACATTCGATTTAGACCGACCGTTCGTCGTTTTCGTGAGAAACTCGATCCCTTATGTTTACGCAGCGACCCATTATAATGCCTGTTTAAACAGTATTCCCGTTTCTACTTTTTACACTAATTTTAAGTCTATGTGTATGAAACGTTATTTCTCCTTAAAGAACAAAGTAACTTTCTTGATTACTTTTCGGAACAACAGCTTTGGAAACACATTTGGGTGCGCCATGTTCCACTGACCTGCGACACACATTTCTCGATGTCCCAAGTACAAATTCTTTTATTTCTTTAGCACCTATATCCTCGTTTACTCAATCGATGAACAATATTGGCGTATTCTCGCCATTTCTCGATATCATCATTGCAAATTCGTTTAACTCTATATGCCAGTGTAGTGGCTAAATTGTTCAATATAAACCTAGGATGTCCTGACTCTGATCGAACGTATTGGAAAGTGTCTGTGGGTTTTTTGAAAAGTTTCGAGATCAATTTGTTGAGTATTGTATTTTTTTGTAATTGACACGTCCAGATAATTGATCATCGTCTCATCAAAACGTTCCACTTTATATTTTAGATTCGGATTTTCTGTATTCAGTTTAAAGAAATTGCTCAGCTTCTACTCTATCGCCGTACCAAAGGATTAAGACATCGTCCAGGTAGCGAAAAAATCGAAAAGGTAACTTCTCGCATTTGTCGAATAGCTTCACTTCATTTAATAAAACAAACAGGTTAGCATATGGTGCAGCATGTGGGGTTCCCATTGCCGTGCCGAATTTCTGTATATAGAATTTTTCCTCCAAAATGAAAGATGTTATTACCTAACAGTATTTTGAGCAATCCGACAAGCCCCTGACGTGAGATAGATATGCTGGAAGGTTGTCTATTTTCAAAAACGAAATTTGACACTCTTCCTACACCTTCGTCAATAGGAATATTAGTCTATAAAGATTCGATGTCTGTCGTAGCAAACCAAAATTTACCTAAATCGAGCGTTCGACTCAGAATCTCCTCGTTCACAGACTCAATCTCAATAAGCAATTCTTTTGTACTATTCACAACTCGCAGTGATATTTCTCCTTAATAAATTTAGATGAACCGTCGACAAAAGGTTGCAGGACTTGACAGAGAAATTTTGATGCTCTCTCAGTACAATGACCAATATCTGACACTATCGAAACAAAAACGAAAAAGCTAAAGGGAAAAGGCACAAAAAAGAAAAATACGATAACACACATAAAGGAAATAACTATTTGCGTTAAACTTAGATATTTTGGTTCTGTATTTTAATTTCAAACAATTTCAAACTTATTAAACATTAACAAATCAAACGTTTCAACTTCTGATAATTGAGTGAGCACGCACACATTGAGTGGAACATGGCGAAAAGTAATCAAGAACGTTACTTTGTTCTTTACGGAGAAATAACGTTTCATACACATAGACTTAAAATTAGTGTAAAAAGTAGAAACGGGAATACTGTTTAAACAGGCATTATAATGGTTCGCTGCGCTAAACCGTAACAAACTTCGGCAGGTTCTGTTCTCTAGGTTTTAGGTCATAATGATCTCGAGCTTGCTTTAAAAACGGATATATCTTGTACCATTCGATAGGTCTCGAAGAGATCTATCAGTCTATACCATATTTAACTTACGAAACCCTTTCTTTTTCTTCAGCTCAACAAACTAGGTTATCGTACGCAGATGGATTTGATAAGAGCCGTTATTGGGGTAACTTGTCTCCTTATCATCCAGCAGATGGATTCGGTGTTGAATATAACGAAATACCCTCAGACTGTAAAGTATCTCAAGTTCACATTTTACATCGACATGGTCAACGGTTTCCCACATCAGAATTCGATGACGGTGGAAACACCCAACGATTCGCTTACAAAGTTAGAAACGCCTCTGTTAATGGCATACTCGGCGCAACAGGTGCACTAGCTTATTGATTAGAATTCTTTTGCAATATATTTAAGGCAAAATAAAACTGCCCCAAAAAAACGTCTAAGAATCACGAAAGGAAGCTCTTTTTTTTCTTGGCCGTTAGACCAGGAGAATTTTCTTAGAAATTTCCAGATCATAATTTTGAGAAACAAAAAGCCTGAGAAAATTTGATGTCGCTTTAGGTTCAACTTCTTTGATTGGTTGCCATTGTTTAAAGAAGTAAACAAACGCGACAGTGCGGTGATTTGTCGACAGATCGCCCGACATTTTCATCGATACACCGTTTGATTCTCAACACAATCGTGTGATTTGTGAACAAATCACCAGATGAGAGTAAAAAGATAAACTGCCTGACCTTGCGCATAAAATTTCCATCGTCTAAGTCACGATGACATTACGACCGAACCGTAGGTGGTTTGTCGACAAATCATCCGGTGTTATTAAGTGTCCATGGTGTTTCGATGAAATTATCGGACGATCTGTCGACAAATCACCACACTGTCGCTTTTGTTCATCTCTTAAACAATGAGAACCAATCAGAGAAGTTGATTATAAAGCGACACCAAATTTTCTCAAAAGTATGATCTGAAAATTTCTGAGAAAATTCTGCATATTTTTCTGGTCATTCTCATGTCTTGGCTTGAACAAGTTATTCACAAACGGCGGAGAATGATCTCATGGCTCTTTAGCAAAGAAAATCAAGGCCAGTTTCTCTGAAAATCTCGCAGAAATCCTACACTTTTCTTTACATAATAAGACTCTTCATCAAGCTTTCTATCTAAGTCTTGACTTGAACACAATTCGCGCTACTTCTCTTCTTTATGTTACGTTTTTTACTGTCTGTTGAATTAACTTAACAGTTTCTAGATATGTGATGATGAAGAGAACTCGTAAATCTTTCGACGTTAATGAAAACGACACACTCACATATAGTACACAAGCTGCGGTTCCAATGACAGCGGAAACAGTGTGCCCATCCGATAACTTATAACATGAGACATATCTGATGAAAGCAGAAAAAGCACTGACTGAATGTGCAACAGTTACAGTCACTTTTTCGTTCTTTAATATAATTGACAATTACCACCCCTACTAGCTGCACGCATGAGCGATAAAACGTTAACTAAAGTATCAATAAACGTTATTAAGAGCAAGAAGAAACACAATTCCTCAGATGTACCTGTCCTCTTGTTTCATTTCTCGTTACTCATTAGAACACAGCCAACAGAAAGAGAGAAAATATCAAAAACCAGTTTTTAACTGGTGCATACCTAGATATGGTAGTCTAGTTACAGGCTACGAAACTACAGCTAACAAACATATTTTAGTAGTAATCCTCCTCTAAATGATCCATTTACTGTTTCTTAGTTTTGCCACGCATTTATGTACGATTTGCAAACTTCATATTCCATCAAATGATTCTCATGTTAGTTTTTTTTTAAATAGATACAGGATATTATTATCACATTATTGTGTATAATTCACTCATTTTCAACTCGTTTGTATATTTTTCAGTTACTATATTCTCTCTCATATCATCGGTTCCATATTTACTAACTAGTAAATAGACTAAGTTATACATTAGTCAACGTAGAGTACGGCATCATTGTTTGCAGATGTTGGATACAATACTGTCTATTAGAATATTGAAGACATTTCGATCAACGAAACAAAAAAGTATACTGTGTTCAATATGACTGAAAAGTCATATTGAAACATTTTTATCAGCCTGTTTTTTGTACATCATTAAAATTGGATAGCTGATGACTTTGTTAGCGATTCAAAATGGTATACTATGGGAACAATGACGTTGATTATCGACCGCATTATGCTTCGTATTGCCAAAATAAAGTGAAACGTCAGTACATGTGTCATCTGTGAGTAAATCAGTGAATATGTTAGACGGTCTCTCTTTCTATTAAAAATTACTATTTTAAAATGAGTTTGACTTTTTGGATAAATTTTATTGACCTATCTTTGCATATTTATTCAATGGTATAAATGCTTAAACATTCTAGTGATTCTCTTTCAGATATTTTACGTAAATTTCCATTTATCAGTGATCGAAAGATTGTAATACATTTTCGTAGAAATTCTAGGAAAAATGTACAGAATTTTATATGACTACTACTTTAATTCATTTTCTTCAACTGAGAGAGACAAACTGAAATGTTACACAAAAATATGATATAATATACGCTACCGGAATTTTTGATTTTTTGTAGTGGACTTAATCTACAATTCCAAAATTATGATTTTTATGACAAAATTTCTTTTGTTTTTTAGAACCATTCAGAAATTCAGATCATTGATCTTATGTTTATGAAGAAATTCTTTTACAGTTCTAAGTGAAAATGGAGATTTCTACGTTATTGTCTGAAATATGCCATTGTTGTGTGTCTTTCAGGATATCTCAAGAAAGAGAATAATTATAATCGATAGAACGATTAGTGAAAATGTCAGTCGATATATGTTGTTCATTGTGTAAGTAAAATGCCTGTTGTAGAAGAATACTAATAATAATATTGCAAGAAATTAAAGGTGTGTATCATAACATCGAGTGTTGCGGAGTGTTGAGTACCCATGAGAGTGAGTAACTCAGGTGATATAATCACCATCGGCAACATAATAAATGAAATAAAAACTGACTGTTTTAAAATAGAATGGCTTTTGCACCCTACGTTAGTAAATAGTCATTCAGAAATTGAAACACAGCGGAAAGAAACCGAAATTTAGAAGAAAAAAGTGGCATACCACTACCGGTTTCGACCTTTGCCAAAGGGTCTCCTCAGGTGGCTTATGAAACAATAAGCAGAAAATAAAGATAGAAATCAACCGAAATAAGAAGACACTGCTCTGATGTATATACTTGTATGTTTTATCAAACTAAATAAAACTGATCCATTTCATTTACTTTATATGGTATTCCTTTAGCAGGTGCTCCTCCAAAAACATGGTGACATTAAAACTGGTGCTCCCCATACTTATTCGGTGTTCCCCCACGGAACCGAAAAAAGTGAGGTACCATTATAGCTGGTGCTCCCCGTATGTATTTAGTGTTCCCCTTAGTAACGTTAAAGCTGGTGGTCCCCATACGCATTTAGTGTTCCCCTATGTTGAAAAAATTCAGTAAGGTTATGTTTATAGTCTTTTAATGTCAAAATGAAAGAACAAAGAATTAGTAAATTAAAAGTACAGAAAAAAACATTATTTCATATGTTGACACTGTACCTAGGAATACGATTAAGTCAGCATAGATAATAGTAGCTGCAAATGGAGTGAATCACTTACCATCCTTTAAAGTCTTTTGACGTTTACCGTCTCTCATTTCCGATCCACATTTCGGACATTGATGATCTTCACTTTCTAATACAAGTTTTTGTTCACGCACAAACATAGGAAGCTTCTTGTTATCATTAATAATAGAATAGAATTCACGTGCAAGGATCATCAGTGTACTCAACTGACAATTGTGATGGCAAGTCATATTCCACTGAAAAAGGCTGCTGTTGAGTCAGTAATTCGCCATTATCGTCAGACGAGTAATCAGTTGATGAAACAGACTGCACGAAAAAAAAGAAACATGATTAGCCGCCGTTCAAACCTTTTAGCAACTTTAATGATTCTGAACGGATTGAATAACGAATTACCTCATCGTTATCGTCCTCTTCGTCGACCCGCGTCTCATCTTCGTCCGATAAAACATCATTCTGTATACAGATACATACACAGCATTTTATAGTGTTAGTAGAAGAATGATTACACTTACAAGATTACTATCAATATTTGTCGAAAAATCATTTTCAAATCTATCTTCATTAATATTAGCGTCCTAAACGAAGAGTAAAATAAACAATGATCCTTAGCCAGATCGAACGAAGTCACAGCGTTATTGTTAAATATATTACTTCAATATCACTCCAATCTTCACTAAAAGGATAAAATATTGGTTTTTTGCTAGTAGCATTCGCTCTGTCCTATAAAATTAATAAATAATCTTAAGGAGCACTCTTTAAATGTGAGCTCAAGTATTATCTTAATCAATGCATGTCAAACCCACAGATATCAAGTTAGTTATGTACTTAAATATTTACCTTCTGCGAAGAATTTGATGATGAACTAGGCTGATCGTGTACATGTGTATTTTCACAACTTTCACACTTGCATAAGATTGTACATTTACATTGATGTTTGAAACATTTACATTTTTTCGTACTACATCTAGTCTTGCAACCACATGTTATCATTATACTTGTATCAGGCATGGATGCTGTAGATTTCCATTCTACGACTGTTTCTCCGTCAACTGAAGTGTACCCATTGCCAATTAGTGCTGGATATTCGATATTGTTGAATAAGGATTGAAACCAAATCAAAACCTGAACACCAACACGTTTGCAATGATATTCAAAAGCATCTGTTGTGGGTAACAACGTATTTAAAAACGAATCAGATGAGGTGGACCTCAAATGTGCTGTTGCTTGAGCAGTTCTAACTTGGTTCAATGCTAGAAATTTAAATTTATTAATTGTTGTTGAAGGTATCTTAAGCAAAGCTGTGCTACAGAGAAAACATTTAAAATACCATAACCCACGGAACTAAAAGACCAGGTTGATTCAGGTATAGAAGTGAAAAAAAAAATATTATAACAACTTACACGATAATGATGAATTCATACAATTGATTATCAGTCGTTCAGCACACATTAAGCATTCACGACTAATTGATACGGAATACATGTTTAGTAATTCGGCATGTATAACCATTAATAGCATAGGCTCAAACTTGTACTCTTCTATGCATCTATATGCAATGACTGAGCAATCGATAAACTTTGATTGTTTTTTCTTTGATGTAGAGCAATGGACATATAACTTAATGCCGTCCGTATTCAGCCGCAAAACCAATTGCTAAAACTATAATATCGGTGTCTGTAGCATAAATAACGACTTAAACAATATTTTTGAAAGATGAAATATGTTTAATATGTAAAAAGATCCTAGTATCTGCTTCCACGTGATTTGACATTAATTCAGGAACTTCAGCATAGTTAATTCTAGCCAACAAATAAGTTTTTTCGTCTGGACCAGCCACAAAAATTGTTTTATCATCAGGTAATAATTTCCACAGCTTTAACCATGCATCTCGCACCGCTCTTGCAACAACAGTACGATTGAAACGTAATAATTTGTGGTACTCCTCACCCACGGGCAAGATAGACCCTTCGTTAATATTATATTGAGTTGCCGTCGCATGGGTACCGTGTCGTTCAATAAATTGTTTTAATTGTTTACTCTCAGCAGAGTCGAAAATAATATCAGTTCGATCATAATTGTTGAACTGTTCTTTGATAAATCGATTTATCAATTCAGCAGCATAATCGCTAATGGTTTTTTTCGCTTCTCGAGGTGGATACTGTTGTAACAATAAGCCACCATCCATAGCTAACGCCGATTCGTTGGAATCAGATGTCCAACTGGGTGATCCCAGAAATTCAGTATCAAATTTTTCTTGCAACACTTTTTGCAGTACGGATTTTGACGATTGATATAGTAATTTAGGTTTTTTTTTGTTGCATAACGATACTGGCTGGGGACTAAATTCGTGTGTAAAGAATGCGTTTAAATTAATTGATCTGGAATCCATAATCAAGAATAATCGTCTTATAAATATTTCAATTTGATTATAAGTCGGTATTTTTTCTTTTTTTCTTCCACTAA
>CAJNOQ010009515.1:0-10218 GCA_905250885.1 Didymodactylos carnosus
AAGATGTGTTTTTCTCGAAAAATGACATCTTCGCAGTATTTCGTATTTTTCGACCGGAAGGAAGTATTTGCTAAGGCTAAAAAGTAGTTTTTCGTGATCAGCAGCTCACACTCTATCAAATGGTGTAAAAAAAAGCAAAAAAAAATTTTTTCACAATTTTTTTCGAATTTCACTCGAAATTCGCATTGCCGGTACCTTACCTACAGAGAAGAAGTGTAATGGTGTGGTGAAAAAAAATAAATGAAAATTGTGTCTTTGATATATGGCAACAAATGTCTGCCGATATATGGCAACAAAAAACAAATGTCTGCCGAGAAGGATGTTGGGAAGACCTACAGGAAAACTCCTACGCAAAGAATTCAAATTTTATCAAACTGCGCTTCCATCACTACTACTTGAAACAGACAAAATGAATGCTGTCGATAATGTGAAAGTAAGAGAGAAAACATCAACTTTTCTTATGACATCAACTGTATATTTTCGGGTGGGCGCCGCCCGCCCAACCCACCCACTAGATAAATCACTGTCTCTATCGAATGAGGTAGGTCTCCACTTTTGCGCCACACCTTCAGGTAATGGTGGTATTTTACCAATGGAAACACCCTACCAAGGAATATGCATGAAATATAATACATATATACGTAATCTATAGTTTATCTCTTAGAACAAAGATATTCTTTACATATATCTATGCTATAAGTACTATATTTACGATTGACGTTATGCGAAAAGGACTGTGAATTTTAGACGACTACGAAATGTACCCGTTTTTAAGTTTATATTCTACTGCATGAAATTTGTACTATCACATTCTTTATCTTTCTGTGTCTATAGATAAAAAAGTTTAAAACGTCTCTTCATGCGGTTTATTTTATACAACTCTAGTAGTGATCATTTCACATTAAAAAAATTGTGTCAACATTGGCACTTAACTGAAGTTACGTGCTTAAAAATGAATTCAAATATCAATTCTCCTTCTGATATAACTAAGGAGTAAGTACTCTTTCTCCCTCCTATTGAAAATCTTCTAAAGTTACGTTGGAAATCAGCTTCATATATTACGCTTCACCAGGTACAAAAAAGGTTTTTCGTGTCTAAAGCTCTACTTGTGTTTTAGTCATCATTCGGAAAGTGGTATAGATTACACGATAAAACTAAGTTTGACCGCAAAATTTACTTCGACATTTATACGACAGCTGTGATGGTTACACAAAGTGTGGAGACATTGCAAAAGATCCAACACTAAAGGCTCTGTTTGTGACGACTGCGGAAGCCCGACAGAAAATGGTGTCAGAACTGTTGTTAGTTATGAGAAGTGACTTATGTGTTGAAATTAACATTACCCAGGCCGAGCAAAACGGATATCCGTTACAGACCGTCTACTGGACGCAGGAATACGGACCGTAACATCATTAAAATAGGGCCGTATACGGCCGTTTTTTCACAGTATACGACCCCGTATTACTGTGCCCAGAAACGGTACAGTTTACGGGCCGTATATTGTGAAAATACGGCCGTATACGGCCCTATTTTAATGATGTTACGGTCTGTATTCCTGCGTCCAGTAGACCGTCCGTATATGGACCGTATCGTTCGACCTGAGGAGTGATTTGTTTCCTTCTCACATCCACCAAGATTGGAACGATATTGTTTTGTCAGCAAATGATGCTAAAATTCGTGATACGTTAGATTTGATTTTTAACGTGGAAACGCGATTAGAAGCAGCGTTCATTCAAACCTTGCAAGATGAATCGTTAAGTGAGGCAATAAAAGATTTATTGAATAAACAATCTGCTGTCATTGAACAACAAAAAATGAAAATCGATTCACAACGAGAACAAATATTTTCACAATAACTGTTTTTTTCTGTAATTGTTACTTTCATATAAGTGCTATGAAAGTTTTAATAAAAATTTCTGGTTTGCTGAGCAATTTATCGATGTATGAACTTTGACTAAACTTACGGAATTGTGTCCCATACTCTCTGCAGTCATTACTGACCGCATATAAGAAGTTAACTGATATTTTTAGTCAACTTGAAAAACATACTTAATCATCAAATAGCAACGAGGGTCCAAAAGATATCCAATGATATACATACATAGTGAATTTGCACTAAAAACTGGCTAAACCATAAAAAATTCATATCTTGTGCCATGTTTAGTTTATAAGCCTAAGATTCTCAGAGTGAGTAGGCAATATCTATCCCCACAAATGGTGAAAGTTTCACACTTCTAACTTATCAAGATCGTGCGTTATTAATTAATTATTATTAATGACATTTTCAGTAAGTAACTCGTATCTCGGTCAAAAAGGCGCATGGGCCCAAACCAACTTGGGGTTTTTCACTACTCACTATTCCCTACATGATGAGAATAGTCGGAATCGAAAAGCGATTAATCACCTCGAAAGGTTCCCTTGTTAGAAACTCTCTTCGAACAAACATTTTTTCACCAAATCGCTATGATATTTGAAATCAGCTTAAAAATTTCTGAGTAATAATAAAAGTAAAAAATAAGGTTGGCGTGTTGAATCTTTTGCTCTACACTAGGACTGACAGTAAGAAATATTACTTCAAAAAAATTTGAATAATGAAAGGCTCTGTCGTACATTCGAATGTAAATTTCTTTGAATACCAAAACCTAGCCTTTAAGTCTAAAGCCTGTTAATTGAGGTAACTTAGCATGCTTTACGAGAATGCCAGATGGAAATCTCGCCCTCTTCGATTTTTGAAAACGTCTTGATGATGTTACGTTTTGTAAGCCCAAAAAATTTGTAAAAAAATATGTAACTTGAACTTACTTGCAGAGAGAACCCCACATTTCGGCATTGAAATGTTCTAATAACGGTAAATAGTATAACAACTTTAACATATCTGTACCCCATGATACACGTATAGTTAAATGTTTTATGTGATTACAATCTTCGTGAATTTTATAGCAAAAGGTAATGTTGGATAGAATATTCACAATTTCACTTTCGACAAATTATTCCTGCTCGGTTCTAGTTCAAATACAAATTTGCATACTTCATTTGAAAAACAAAATTTTAATTGCTGTTTTAACGTAATAGATCAGAACGTAATAAAGCAGTTGCTGTATTCCGCTCGGCATCGATTAACAACGAAAATGATTCAAGATCATTGGTAATTGACGTTATTAGTGGAAGGATGTTATCGATTTTCAATGCTTTAATTTGTGTGCGAATGTACGGAAATACTTTTTGTTGGAAATCATAGTAAGCTGATTTTGAAAAATTTGATAAATCAATACGTCCTCTTTGTTTTACATACCAATATTCGTGCAAAAGATTATCAAAACGAACATTTATTTATAAAAATCCATAAAGAATTTCACCGGTTGATAGATATTCATATATACCAAGAAATAATTCATCTGGTAGATGTTCGACTGTAGTCATATCCGTCTATATTGAAGAAAAACACTGTAAGCTGAAAATATTGAATGTGTTCAATATATATGTTTAGTGATTTGAATTTGATACACTTATAAGGTCATATTGTCCGTCAGACAATCAACTTTTTTTCCATCAGAGTATATATGCAGTTTACATTGCCGTTTTCATAGAAGAATGTTGTCATGCGATACATTAATTAACTAAATGGAGAAGAGAAAAACGCAGTCAGTTTGTGCAGATATGAAAATTTTCGAAAAAAGTTATTGCAGAACATTCATTCTGTTCGAACGTAAAAATCAGTCATAGAGTGTATTGAACTCATTCTTCACTCTTTTCATCGGCTATTTCAAATACTGTTCAATTCAGTCAGAAATATTTTCAACTTCCTTCCTTGCACAACAAGTGGTGCCGACATACAGATTGAGTATTCATCAGATTCCAAGAAGCGTCATAATTTAGAATAAAACCAGTTTCTCGGCATTTATGGAATTAATCCATCACTACGTAATATTTTGCTATAAATACACCAATCTACACCTTTCGCTATACTGAAAACATATGTAGTACATATCTGTTTTCACTATAACGAAAGGTGCATATTTGCGAAAGGTACACATTATGTACTACTAGTTGATGTAAAGGTACCGTATAAATAAATGATTTATCGATAGATAAGCACGAAACATTGACTACTAAAGTGAGACTCAAAGGTAGCATATTTTTAGAATCTGTTTGCGATTTCAACAAATCGTTTGAATGTATTTTCCATCATATACTGCCAAGGAATACCCATGTACTAAAAATCGCATAAAAATCGACAATTAATCGTGAAAAATCATACGATTTATCGTGCGCTTAATCGCGATTAATTGCCGAGCTTTTGGTGATTTTTAGGCGATTTTAGCGATTAATCGCAAATAATTGACGATTTTTTTCTATGTAGTAGGTTCAAACCCATCTTAGGCAATACATATTTTTTTCTGTTTTTTCATTGTTTATTATGTATAATGACATGTACGTCACCCAGCAATGGTCTTAGCACCAGCTGGAGTCGGAGCCTTGCCGAGGAGTCAATTTTAGACATTGCCCACATACCAGCTGTTCACTGGACTTCTCGGTTTAAAGCTCTGAGGGACAATACAGAACACTCTTGACAACTCCGTTTTACTCTAAAATAAAAAAATGATCTAAATATAAGTGTGTTTTTCGTTAAAATCGTGTTTCTTATATATATACTTTACTGCAAAAGAAAACGGTGAATAATAATAACCATTTAATTACTTTAAATCAACAATTAATCGCAATTAATTGACGATTTTCGTGATTAATCGCGATGGTTGACAAAATCATCGATTAATCGTGATGCACGAAAAAATTATCAGTTAATCGCTATTAAATGCCGATTTTTTCTCGAATGGCGATTGAGCGTCGATTTTTTCAACCATTGCGATTAATCGACAAAAATGAAACGATTTTCAGCACATGGGTATGCATGAAATATTAACATTGTCTGTATACAATAAAGTCAGATGAAACGCTGACAGTATGATTAAGCGCACTAGGTTTGGTTTTGACATAATTAACTATCCGGATTTAGGGGGAAATTTTTCCCAAACTATGGGTTATGACGTTTTAACTGGACAGATGCTTCGTCTGTCAAGAACATCTATGGATTTTTCAACCTACCGAGCTGCTATTATGGCTATGTATAAGAAATTGATAAGACAGGGTTATACATCGGAAAAATTCATCAAGACCTTAAAACAGTTCTTCCAAAAATATGGTACAACGTTCTCCTTTAAATGTACTGCAAAACAACTGATCGAATCAATTTTAAAATGATTCTCTATAATTATCTATCAGCTTCTCTTATCTATGCTCGTAATATTTTACAGTATTTCTTAATTCGATCCATAAACAAACAATGCTTTATTATCTTTTATTATTACCTTTTCATTCACTTTTATCCACGCTCGTTACATTATCCTTTAATTAGTTCTATAAGCACGTCTCAGCTGATTAAATCAACATCAAAGAACGGGTTACAGTTCAGTCATCAACATCTAATCTCAAGCAGCGGCAGTGTATTTCCATTCACTGCAGGAGCGCCAGAACAAATAACGTCGTATTAAATTTAAAGCTCCGAAACGATCGTTCTGGTATTTAGCTGATGAGCTGCGTAATAAACGTAACTTATAATTCAAATATACACAACTAGTATAACAGGGAATTAGATTGTTTCATCCGTCTTTCTTTTATATTATTGCAGAATATACCGATGCAAGAGATGACCGTAATCTATAATTTATTTCCTAGAACAAAGATATTCTTACATATATCTATACTATAAGTACTATATTTACGATTGACGTTATGCAATGTAAAAATAGGAGGAAAACCTTTTTCCTCACAGTCCTTTTTCATGTAGTAGAATATAAGCTTAAAAACGGGTATATTTCGTAGTCGTCTAAAATTAACAGTAAAAGACAGTGTATTTTATACGACAAACAAATATAACCCTTTTTAAGCTTTTATTATACTGGATGAAATTAGTACAATAACATTAATTATCTTTCTGTATCTATAGGAAAAAAAAGTTTAAACCGTCTCTTCTCTTATGTAGCATATTTTTAGCATCTGTTGTGACTCATGGAAATACATTCAAATGATTTGTTGAAGGCTTCAACAAATCGTTTGAATGTATTTCCATCATATTTGAACAATTGAAAAAATTGAACACTGTCGATTAACATTTCCTGTTCCGTTGTAAACAATCGAACAAAGAACTATCTCAAGTAAACAAGGAAGAATGAACTATTGGCTGATTCTTTATCAAGAGGCTTCTGTCAGAAAAGTCGATTTTCTTCAAAAACACACTTTTCACAAAAATATATGATTGGTTTTCTAGAGCAAAATTGTATCACGAAAACAAGGCGTTCAACAATTTCGTGTAACTTTGTATTGTGTATCACCCCCACCGCTTCAGATCTCAGCATATGGATCTTCTGTAGAGAAGCGTTGTCGCCAGAGGTGCAGAATCTACCCGTTTGCGCCGACAGGGAAAAAGTGTTATTCGGGAAAATTTTTCAAAATAAAAGGCAGATTTTGGAAAAACAAAGAATTATGTCACCCTTTAGGGACTATCTCCTTTTTTATGTTCTTTCAAAAACTAATTACTGTCTCTAATAAGAAAACCAATGTGGATATATGTACAAGAAGGTTCAAAATACAAATAATGAATGGAGTCTGGCCTGCGGCGGTTTCTTTCTGTTGATATCACGACAATTGCAAAGATTCTTGGGAGTTATTTATGAAAATTCAACGTTGAATGTCCAGTTTCTAGAAATTCTTCCTCGAATTTCCAGTTTTCTCGGAAATTATTTATGGAAATTCGAGCTTGATTTTCTAGAAACTGGAACTTTCGGTTTTCTATGAACTAGAAAATGCTCGACGAATTCATATATGGATTCTTTGAAATTGGCCGAGCATTTTCTATAAATAATTATAAATAATAATAAATAAATAATTTTCTCCTTTACAGTGTATGAAGAGTGGGGAGCAAGATGCGGGTATCGGCTAGGAAAACTCGAGTTTTTTTTTGCGGATTTTTTGAAAACGCGTTTTTGTACGTTTTTAACGCAAAAGTAACGCGTTCTCTAACGCCGTGCGAAATTCCGAAAAACGCCTTTTCAAAGAAATAGATAAAAGAAAAACGCGTTTAAACGACAAAAAGAACCCATTGGTTTTGAAACCTTTGACGCGTTTTTTTGGTCGTTAAAAACGAAAAAAACGCGTTTTCTTGTCAATTTTTTTACCCCTGGACACATTGTAACCAGTGGTTCAGATTAAATATTACTCAGTGTTTTATTCATAACTTTTTTTGCTTTCATTCCCAAGATCCAATCTCTTTTCCAAAAGATGTGCCTTGCAATTCTCTATAAAAAGCACATTGCGTGTTTTGCTAGAAAATACGTTATACGAATAATAATGAGAAGCTCTAAAATGTCAAATCCGTGGCGCATTTTTCAGAGAATTCAAGTTTTCTTTTACAGCGCTTAAGCAGATAGCAAGACAACCAACAAGAAAATTTTTCATGAATTAGTGGTGGAAACAGGAGAATGAAGTAGGAGAGAATATTGCACTATGTGTGCTGTTGCCTGATATATATCGCAGATATTCATTTGGTCTTATAGTGCGAGTTCAGCGGCTCAGCGAGTTCAGAAACACGTGTACATATACGATATATATATATACATATAGAGACGGAAGAACAAGAAAATACTTCCGATATCTATCGTGTTAAAAAAGAATTGATCTATATATATACATTCTGTCATACACACTGCTATTTTTATAAAAGAAAAGTGAGCCTAAACAATGCTGATTACGCTGAAAGAGACGGAGAGAAATTAATCTCAAAAAAATTTCAAGTTCTAAATTATTTTAATTGCAAAATAATTATTAAGAGAAGAGAATAGCGAGAAGTTTATTTTATTTCAGATTACTTTGTTTGTCAGAATATCATGGATACGATACCTTACTGTTATGTCCACGACATTTGTTGTATTTCTCCTTGTAAGCACTGTAAAGTCAAAAATACTGCTGACTATGTGTACCATTTTGGTGAATAACTTTCAACAGTGATTATACTTTTAGTAGTTGAGTTGAGATTTTAGTCGCATTTCTTTTGAATAAAGTTAAATAAATTTGGTCGACTATTGGAGAAGCAACCAGAAAGAATATGAGACCATCAAGAATGCATCTTCTGTTGTTTGCCTGATTATTTTCCTGTGATCTGTTCTAGAAGACAAATGCCTAGTAAAACAGATCGCAGTTTGATCTTAAAGAGATTACGTTATGCTGCTTTAAAAAGTATACATATAATTTCTTCGCATGTCTACTTTAGTGAGGAAAAGAACAGAATAAGTGAGAAATATACTTATGTATTGACATGCGCTGATAGCAAAATAGGTTAAATACTACACCACGATAAGCGAGTGCCGAGGTTCGAAACTCGTCAGCGCTTAATTTCCATTATTCTGCTTTATTTCGCTGCAAATTTTATTTTAATTTTTTTTGCTGGAGTGTCTACTATACATCGGAGCCAAACTAGTGCCGATCCATTCAGTCAACCATGGGCTATAAAAGCCCACTAGTTCCAGGTTGGCAACACCTCAAGAAAGAAACACCTACAAGTTGATATGAACGACGAAATATTATTACACCTGGCTCTAGACTTTTAATTTAAAATGAAGTTGACTTTTTCTCAGAAAAACCTTAAAACTTCACAGTTGCACAAATATATAACATAAATACAGAGTTATACGACTCCAAAAACTACATACAGCTCACTATTGCTCATTCTTTAAGAATCACTTGTAGTTTCATTATCAAATTCATCAAAGGACAATATTTTTGAATGCCGACTAGCTTTTGCCAGAACTTTTCGTCCACCTTCTAGCTTTACTTGCAGAGTTTCTGTGAGATATTGATACGGCACACATTCAATACTTTCAACCATTTTCAATTTATTTTCATTCAACGAGTCTTTTACAAATGAATCAATCCAATCTTGGTCGATAACACCCGATGGTGTTCCATCCGTAAACGCCAGATACTGAATAATAAATTTATGATCGACAGTGTAATCAGGCGCATCGATTTTTGATCCAAATAGCATCCTCTCTACTGCCCAACCCGCTTCGCCATGCAGACAATGAGTCATTGGAGTGTGAAATCGTCTGGAGTTGTACTGGTTCATACGACGACCAGAGTCGAAGATGCAAGCATGGCTGAGTTCATGTAATAATCTGACGAAAATAAAAAATATTTCTGTGCATATTTGTGAATCGAAATACTGTTGATTTTTGCGTAATCCGTTAATCATATAAGAATTAAAAACAATAACATCATGCTTCGATGACATACCCTGTATTCCTCTAAAACGACTATAGTCATCTGGCAAGTCGCCGGTTGTAAATGGCATATGTAAACATAAATTCATTAAGGAGTGACGAGTCTGATCTACATGTTCTATTGCTTTAAGGGGATCAAAAAAATTATTTTCTCGTAAATTTGAATCGGTCATATACGAAAAATAACGACAAAGTTTATTGTTATCGATAAGATCTTCGACCATCGACAGTGCTTGATTAAATTGTAAGACGTCTGTTAATGGTATATCGATTTTTGATTCGGTAAAATAACGTAATTTTTTAACAGCTAAATACACAGAAAGAAAAAATTACGTCTGTTAAGGATGTTTGCACGATTCGCGCTAGACAAGAAGCATTCTTACCCAGAAATATTTGTTTGGGAACTACTACATCTGGTTTCAATCTTTTCGACGGACTATTTGATTTTCTAGCAACATCAGACGATGACAAAGATGCCATTTACTACTTTTCAGCAAGTAAGATCTAAAGAGAGGGAGAAAAGAATTGTGTTCGAATGAGCAACAGAACTGTTTTCACATCCAAATTTTCGCGGAATGAGCCTTGCAGGAGAAAACGAAGTTTATCATAAATAAGGTGCCGGAAGGGCAAAAATGCAGTGGACGTAAAAGGGGTCGAATCATACACCATTCGATAGCCCTGACAATTCTGACCCATGGTCATAGTCATCAGATTTGACTTTAGATGAAATCTTCAGGGTGAAAAGTTCAAAATACTAGGACCACCCAAAAAGTGTGTTTTTTTACATGCTGAGAAAAACGCGGAAATAACCTCGTTAGTTGCTTAAATTCACTTCTAAATGTGATATTCGGATTCAGCAGCTCTCGCTGCATCGATTCATATGGGT
>CAJNOQ010009516.1:0-10218 GCA_905250885.1 Didymodactylos carnosus
CTATGAATTTCCAACTGAACATATTTTGGCACTGCCAGATTGTAGAGCACGTTGAATTAAATATGTAGGGAAATGTTCAGAACCAACGAACAAGTTTTTGCAGAGAGAGAAAAATTTTAGGATTCAAAAATCTGAAATATTTTGGTTCTCCACTGGATTAGAAAGTAAAATTTTTCTATCTCTGCAAAAAGTTGTTCATTGGTTCTGAACATTTTCCCACATAGGTAACTCAACGTGCTCTACAATCTGGCAGTGCCAAGATATGTTCAGCTGGAAGTTCATAGCTGGTCTTCCGACACCCGGATTTCAGAGACTCACCCCAGAAACGCCTAACAGCAGAAACGAATGCCATATTCATGATCAGCATCAAAGATTACCCACAATCATGTATGTTTTACGGAAAAAGCAATTGGGCACTTGGAAAGGTTCACTCGTGAGATGAGCAAATATTGAAACAACTGCTATTTCAAAAATAAATTCTTTTTAATTAAAAAGACGTAGAAAGTAGACGGAAATGATCGAACTATCATTCTACATTGAAATGTCGACGGAATCGACTCAATTATTTGTTGATACTTGTTCTTTTATTGTTTTTTTACTTTAATATTATTGGTCCAGTAAATTGTAATATATCTTGAAAAAATTTCAATAAACCTCCAACCAATAATTTTCCTTTAAATGATAAAAATAATGCATGCCAAAATTTGGGAATATTTTTATTTGTAGTCTTTGGTTTTTTTAATTCAACTTTTGGCTAGAAAATCGAAGAGATTAACAAATGACGTCCTAAAATCTAATACACATTTCTAACCATACCACATCATTTAGCTAAAATAAAATTAAAAAACATAAAAATATCTTAGAATTGATAATAAACTATTCTTTAAGAACAAAACAAATTCTTCATACTAAATCTTTTGTTTCTTCATGAACACCATTTTCATGTGTTTGCTGCTGTTTATTCACACGATTTTTTAGATGATTATATGATCTAGAGAAAAAAGATGGGGACAAATAGTTGAATTTTAAATTATCAACATGGCAGTATTTATATTTTTTCACCTATTCCAATAATATTCTACTCTGTCAACAACATTCGCTGACGTTTCTGTAAAATGTAAATGCCAACAATCATCTTCTGTTAGAGGACGTTTAGAACCTTGAATAATTAATCTTTGATAGACAGAGAAAAGAGAAAAATGTTAGACTAGTTTTTTTGAATTAAAATAGATATACACTTACTTTGTAACCCATCCGAAGGTAAGAACAGAGAGAAAATTAATATAATGTTCAGGATAAATACTCTAAGAATAAATTAAAATAATAGATAAAAAAAGAAAAGAAATGAATTTAACTAAATTGAAATACCTTTTTTCCATGTGTTGTTGAAAACTTATAAGATTCTGCAAAACAGTTTGCTATAAATGACAATAATGCTATTAATAATTGTAACCAAACACGAATTAATTCTATTAAGAAAGATCGATTCTAAAAAGAAAAATTATGTTCAATATCACTCATAAGAACTGTAATGTCATGTAAGATCAAAAATATTTGTCGATTAAAAAATAAATAACAATTTTTCTTACTTTTCTAAAGTCATTTGTGTAAATAATTAGATCTGGTATAATAGCCACTACTGATAATATCCAAAAGAAAAATAATAAACCTGAACAATATTTATTTTTAATACGATCATTGTTCATTAACCATAAAATATTTATCTAAATAAAAATAGAAATTTAAAGATATTCGATTGATTTAAATAACGTTTATTAACTTACCACAGTAATAATTATAAGTATGGGTGAAATTAACATTATAAGACCTTGTTCTTGTGACACCAATTTTGATGATAAAAAATAATAAACAATCCTCCATATTTGAATAAGTAGATAAAGTATGGCTAATATACATTTTGTAAAAAATAATACAGATGGTTTCAATGGTTGTGATTGTATTCCTTGTTTCTGAAATAAAAAAATTATTTATAATTATTTAAATAACATTTTAGAATAATGTCAAAAAAATAGTGATCCTATTTTATTTCTTAGTACATCTACATTTGAGATCTTTTTTTTTAGTTGATAAAATGCG
The DNA here is from genome assembly GCA_905250885.1 of Didymodactylos carnosus. Classification (NCBI taxonomy): domain Eukaryota; kingdom Metazoa; phylum Rotifera; class Eurotatoria; order Philodinida; family Philodinidae; genus Didymodactylos; species Didymodactylos carnosus. Next base: position 2,098 of record CAJNOQ010009516.1, read on the forward strand.
TTTGAAAGTTCGACTATTTTTATTATTATTCCTTTATTATTCGAGTAAAAAAATAAACTTGAAGGTCACTTAGTCTTCAAAGTTTAATTTTTTTAGTATTTAAACACCTTTTTACTATTAATGGCATATTGTTGTCATTTTTATCATCTTCATACTCAATCTTATCGATATCATCATTTTTGAAACTTAAATTTTTCAACTTAAATCTTTTTACGGAATTTTATAGAAAATTTTGGAGAACCCGTTGATTATGGTCCGTATTTTGAACCACACGATCGTATGAAACAGTTATAATAAGAGTATATTTTGAAGTTGTAAATCAATTTGAATCAGTCCTGTGTAATTTTATCAATATTTTAATTTTACGTGACAATAATGTAGAATTTATCGATTTTTACTTTAATAAAAATTTAAAGTTTATAAAAGTAGTATTTTACGGATTATATTTCAATGAATATGTTTGTGTTGTACATTATACTTTGTTAAGAAATAAAAATGTGAGATTCATGCTGGAAAATTTGGTGATCAAAAGTACATTTACTCTAAAAAGTGTCCATAATTTCAGTACACGAATGTTTAACGTTTTGATGAAAATCTTTTTACGTTAGAATAATGTAGAATATCTTATATAGAATTTAACAGTGAATAATATTCATGAACAATTAAGTCAAACGCTCGCAACGACCCGAAGTCAAAATACAACGTGATGCATTTTCTCTGAACCATTCGATATATGTCATTTTGTACAATAACCGCCGGCAGGAGTGATGTGGCTCGTGCCAAATGTTAAAGTAAGATATATATATATACCACTCACACTATCATACAGAGAAACGAACGATAATGTAAGTTAAAACCTCATTATATTGATATCTAAGTTATCAATATCGCTACCTTGTTGTTTTCATCAGAACCACGTTTATAACCGTTAGTTGTTAAACAAAATGAAGTGTAAAGACAACATTTTCAATTTGATTATAATCAAGTCTATGACAATCTGTAATTCTGTAAAATGTCATACGAAAACATTTTGTTTATAAGAAAAATTGTGGAAAGACTAAGAAAATAATACATTATAGAATATGCTCGCTGTAGAATAGGGAGAAAAAGATTTTGTCTTTTTCCTAGCTGTTGACGAGACTAACAAGTTACGAGTTAGTAAAATCGTTACGACACAGTCAGAATAATTATCGTACTCAAATTTATTTTACATTTGTCATTGTATAATTTCAATCGTTGAGCGGAATATAAGAATAAATGATGAAATTGGTCTTTGCAGGTCAACTGTTCATGAATTCGACTGTAGCTTTAAGGAAAGGTTGATTTTGTATTTTGATAGTTCAAGGAACAGGAGAATACAATAGGAAATTCTCGAATTCGTTCTGGTTTAAAGAATAATCTTAAGCTTACTTAATAATAAGTTAATACTTTCTTACTGTTAATTTTGATCGTATATAAAATGAATTTAAAGCAAAATTAAGCTAGCAATAAAAACTCCTATCATTTTGCTGAACGGTATGACTGTTTTAATGTCACCATCGCCAGACTGATGTGAAAAATCAAGAGCAACGAATGAAAACATGATATTTCTAAATATACGTGACGAAAGAAATCCTATGCAAAAAATATTATAGAAAGTAGACTCCTGCAGAACTGAGTTTTTTCGTCCCGATTCTGTCCCGTAGAGTAAAGTTCTATCCCGATCCCGAAAAAATATTCTCTCCAATCCCAATTCCATAAAACTCTTTCCTCCAGTCCTGATCCCGATGATCTAATAGAAAGTGAAATTATAAGATTTGACCACTAGACCGCATCTAATGATGATTCTATTACAAGTATCAAATAATGAACTCACTTTCCATGACATGTATAACCAAAATGGTAGTATAATCCAGTAAATCATTAATGGAGTCCATTGCACAGCGCTATTGCGGAAACATTCAGATAAATCTGGATATGTCAAATTAACAATGCCAGGATTCTATTAAAATAAAAAAATTACAGAGACAACATTATAAAGAAACTACTAGAAATACTCACCCAGAAGTGTGTATAACATAATCGAGTCATTATTTATCTTTACTGTTTGATCATTTCAAGTACCGAAAAGTAAATAAATGAACAATAAAGCCAGTTTAGTACTAAACACATATAGTCAGTCTTAAATAGCAGACGATTATTATCAATCATGATTAATTTTATTAATTGTTACTATTAGAGTAACTACTAAATACGTTAGTTATATTAAAGCTACAGTCTGCATCCAGGCGGACATTAGATGAAAAAATTGAAGTCGACTTTTCATCGATCCAAATAGTGATAAATATACTTCGACACATGCTCTATCTGATGGCATAAAAAATTTTGTTACAAAGCTTAAGTAGCGTGAACAAATCATTGATCAAAAACTAGCCTGAAAACCGATATCGGTGAGAAACATCATTTTTCACAAACCTGAACAGACTTCTGTCTAGATTAGAATGCGTCTTACAAGTGCCTTCAATGTGTTCCGGAAAACAAAAATGCTTTAATGTATCTAGCATGTGTCTACAACCTTAAAAAAATGAAGATAGTTTTAACAACAAGATACTTTAAAGTAGAAAAAGCCTAAAAAATGGAAGTATTTTTCTCGCGTTAACATAGTCTCATATCTCAGTCTGTGAATCTGCGTTTTACAAACTCAAGAGAGACACGAAGATTCTAGCGGTGGAATAATACTGTATTACAGTCTGCTGAAGTAAAACGTACATATTTTCAGAAAACCTAGCTCAATTCTACCTTATATAAGCTGACCTTCGAGGAAGAACGCAAAAATTAAGAACAAGCCGTGCGGCGTTCGCAATATTTTCAAATCACAATCCGGTCTTCTAGAAATCTGGTCACATGACTGTCGTGAAAGTACGTCATATTACAGGTATCATGACCTGTACTGAAGCATAGGGTTCATGATATACGTAAGAATGTTTTCTTTGTCCTTCTACGCTAGGCCAAGTTGTGAGCGCCACCATAAAATTATATTTACTACAAAGTTACGAAAGTGCGAGCTCAAGAATTCAAATAAATCCAAGTCCAAAATAAGAATGACAACAGATAATAAGGACTATTTTATGTAGATCATGTAACGCAAGGGCGACTGCATACGTCTTCCCAAACATAAATAGCGAGTTCAAAACTCCGCTGGATCAATAGATCTCCTTTTTGTTTTGTGCCTTCCAGAACGACACATTCAAATATCTACACTTGATAGACACATAAGGTGTCTTCTACGAAGACGTTTTAAAACATCTTTTTTCGATCCGACTAGTGTGTCTTACTATAAGACATTATTTTTTAGTGTGTATGTTGCGCAGTTGACAAAGAGGTACATTGCCAGTGCTACCATAATTTTTTCCAAGTTAAAACAATGTAAGGGCAGTGTCATTTGTTGATGAAATCAATGAAAGCTTTTACGGTTTTGAATGATGACTGTTGTTGTACACAAAAAGAGTTCATCAATGTGCCACTTACCCATTCGCACATTTTATTTCGAAAACGAGTATTTTTTAAAGCTTATTTGTGTGTCCTCATAATCAAAAGCAGAATGTACTTTCTGAACTAAGAGTATTATCTTACAAATAAAATACAGTGTATTTTGACAGCCCACTATCACGCCTGAAACACTTAACTGAAAACAAAGGTCTCGCTTGACTACCATTTTGAAGAGCGCACTGCGGTTATACATTTAATTAAAAAAACATCTTTAGTTACATTTCTTTAGGAAAACTAGACTAGTTTTTCACAAATCCACTCAAACAACAAGAATTTAGCATTTGTATTTTTATGAAAAGAGATATTACGACCTTCGCTTTCACTTGGCAAAGACCTTAGATCTGTATCTGCTTCCTATGAAAAGCTATTTAATTAAGAGTTTCTTGCCTTTTATTCTGACCTTGACGGTAATTCGTAATGTTGAAAATACACAGCCCAAGCAAAAAATTCTTTTTTCGGAATTAGCTTAACCTAGGTAAATACTTACGTTAAGCTAGCTCTAAAAAAAATTCTTTTTTGTTCAGGAATTTTTCACTCAATTTCTCTATTTACCGTCATATGAGACAAGAAAAAAAAAAGTTGAAAATCTCTACAGCTAATGAATTAGTAAAAAATGTTATGTCATGCTGAATGACGTAGCAGAAAAGAGTACTAGTTGTATATTATGTGCCATTCACATTATATAAGCTTGTAAAGAACTGAAACAAATGCATAGCTTGTATTTATTCAATACAGAAATAAAAACAAGTTTTTCGTGCAATATTTAACCCTAGATGCAAAACTAATGGTCTACATGTCTACCGTTATTCCATTTGAATAAAATACGCTGAAGACTTCATTCTTTTTTCACTCGTTAGATAGAATATAGTCTGTAGCGTGAAAAACTGTATACGAATACAGTGTAACTTGAACTGCAGGACAAAGAAGAAGAAGGAAGAATGCCTGCTGCACAGTGGGCATTCAGGCGGAAATTTTAGCAAAAATCGACAAGCGCTTTTTTGAATTCGAACAGTAGTAAATGTAGTCTTTGAAAAGCGCTATCGAATGGTATATAATGATCGACTAGTAATGGACTCCTTCGATGATTGAGGATAGGTTGAGAAATACAGATGCTAGAAGATTTTTGTTTTAGTACAGTCACAGTGAAAAAAATCACATTTTCTGAAAAACTCATATTCTGGAGTTTGTTTAATCTGGAGAATAAAACAAATATTGCCATGAGATTGCCGTGTACAAAAATCTACGTTCTATGTGTTTTTAAGGTTTCGGGAATTCAGATTTAGCCGATAAGTAGGTACTCGCAGATTGCCTGTAGCGCTATAACCACGGTAGGTGGAGACTTGGGACCTACTTCAAGTTGTAGAGCGACGTCTGCTATATATCTGCATGTGTTTAGACCAGCACTTTGCTATGTAGCTTTTTTGGTACGGCAGGCTCGGACGTTTTGTTTCGAAAGGTGCACCATGGTCGGCCTGTCGATTCTGACTAAGTTTAGCATAGAATTGTGCCATCAGGTATTATCTTTCGAACGGCAAAAACCGCAGCTCTCTATCTTGTTCCTATCAAAAGTTATCCAAAAAACGGTAGTGTGCCTTCTGTTTTGAAACGGATAGTAGTACAAAATATTCCCTTATTCCTAAAGCATTTTAGAACACGTTTCTGAAACCGAAGTACTGTCTGCTGGTTTTTGAAACTGCTATTGAACTTCATCGTGTAGCACACATAAAATAGAGTGTGTATTGATATGTTAAAGCAGTTTGGAACAATTTTGAGTGAGTTTTGAATTCTTTTTATTTTTGATGCAAATGGTGGAACCTGGATTATGCTGTCTAGTATAGGTTTCCACTAAGTTTTTGAACCTTTTCCGGAAATAAAACATTGTTCCGGCGATCAGCGTGCCGGAAAACCTATATACAATGTACTTTTAAGGTTCTCAGAGTACAGATTTAGCTGGTAAAGATGGAGTTTTGGAATTACAGGCTCGGTCGTTTTATTTTGAAAGGTACATCGTGGCAGAGCTGTCTGAAAGGACTCGTTCTAGCATAGAATTATGCACGCGGATGTTCTCTTCCATAATCTGAAAACCAAGTTCTATTTGCAACTTCTATTTGGCCAACAATTCCTCTGAATAACGTTTTTCTCTATGTAAGTTAGTAGCAAGTGATGCGATTTTCAATTCAACTTCTTTATGTTCATCTTGTGCACAATTGCTCGCTGTACAGAAGTAGCTGTTTTTGTGAAACATCTGTGTCAGTTAACTGATACTGCTGCAGTTGCCCGATTTTCTCATGAAAGGTCTCTTAAACACAAGCGTTTTTTAGTAGTCTGACTAGCGTATACGTTATTTATAGGGTGTGGATAGGTTTTATCCACATAGAAATGAAATGGAGAAAGGAATACTCGCTGAATGTTCATCCTGTGTGATAAATTGATAAGCAAAATTTACAAAACATGTTGTTTAACTGTAGTCTTAGTTCACCAACTTTCACGTGGGAATAACAATATTCAGTCGATATATTGTTATTATTTACATCAAGGTAACATCAATAACTGTCACTTCTTGTCGAGCAATCATGGTTTGATTTATCTCTTCTTTCTGTATTTGAATAGATAGGTAAAATGGATGGAGTGTGTGCGTATTGACGGTTGGATCAATGTGGATAACTACCGTTGATTGAATAGCATTGTTCACATGTTTGACTACATGACAGATACGCCCATGTAGTCAAAATCGTCAATTAATCGGCTAGTTTTTAGTTTAACAGTTGAAATCGTGTTTCTTATATACTTACTCTACTGCAGAATTAAACAGTGAATAACAAAAAACCATTTAATAGCTTACAATCAACAATTAATAGCAATTAATTGAACATTGTTAAAAAAACAGAAAAATCACCAAGATCGCTAATTAATCATAATTAATTTGCGATGCATTTAAGAATGGCGCTGTATCGGTGATTTTTAACAATTGGCGATTTTCATGCACGCCAATTAATCACCAGTTGTTAAAAATCGCCGATATATCGCAATTTATGGATGATTATAGTCAAAAAATTGCGTTTAATTGGCGATTTTGCAAGCAAATGAACACGTCCTAAGGCTGAAACCTATCCACAGTCTATAGTAATACATATTTTAGAAAGAGTAATATCATGGAATAAGATGTATCATATTTCCACATCAAACGTCTCGGACACATGTGATGAGTATAGACGAATGTTGTTCTTTTCCGATTCAGAGCAGCCAAGTCTAGTCTATCATTGATCAGTTTGTTTTCTACGTGAACCAATACGCCAGAAAATGCGTGGCGCAAAACTCGAACTAACTTTTATTGTAATGCATAATGAAGTCGTTCATGACTTACTACTTCAAATCAACAGCGCTGAACAATCATCAACTAAAAGACAGGTGCTGTTTGTTGATACGAGACTCTGTTGAGAAGATTATATCTGCTGATATCATCTGGAACGATGAAGTAAAGTAAAGCTAATGATTTCTGAAAAATGTCACTAGATAGTTACTTGTGAAACAACGAATTAGAAGATTTTTCGTCCGTGAGAAGTCGAGCATCGCCTTCGTAATTAAGCTAAATTAGGCCGCACCCATTGGAAGTTTTAAATACTTTCAAATTAATGCAAACTAATTTCGAATTTCGAATTTGTTTACATTAATTCGAAAACTCTACACTAATTTGAATTAGTGCTTTTTCAAATTACTTTAACTCAGTTTAGTAATAAATCGATTTGCACTAATCTGAAAGAAATCAATTCAATACAATTTTCAGTTTAAAATTAAGCTGAATTAATTTTTTCAGGCTTGTCGTAGTTAATGTCCTACCAAATTAATTTATAATTTTAGAGTGGTTTAAATTGGTTTGAAAAAGCATTAATTAAAAATAATTTTAAATTAAAAATTCGTTCAAACTGATTTGACTGAATTTGATTCAAACTGATTTAAATCGATTTACCAAAGTTTACATTAACGTTTGATTAAAAATTAATTTATACTAATTTGAGGCTGAATTAGTCCAAACTACTTGATGAAAATTTTAATATTTTTTTCAAAAAAAGAAAAACCTGAAAATCCCCATAGTGTATCTGATATAGTTAGAGGCTAAGTTTCCCGTAGCAACTTTTTGCGAGGATTCCAGTGGCAGTCTCAGAAATTCCTGAAACTGTTTCTAAACCGAACTGAGTACCTATTTTCGTTTCGAAAAACTTGAAATTAATTTACATTAATTTTGGGTAGAGAAAGTCGTACAGATTAATTTTGGATTTGAAATTAATTTTAGGAAATATTTTCTAAATCAATTTAAATGAATTAGTTATTACAAATTGATTTAAATTAATTTATGAACAGAAATTAATAGAAATTACTTTTGTTTAAAGCACGTCAAACAACTTTGAGTCTATAAATTAATTTAAACTAATTTTCAATATCAAATTGATGTATTATTTTTCGACCAAAATTCAAATGACCAAATATTTAATCAGCGATACGTAGTTCTGTAACTGATTCACTTATTTTTAATCCCGATGAAAATTAGTCTCTTGTTGTCTACATGGTACAACTGAAAAAACAAAAACCGACTGA
>CAJNOQ010009517.1:0-10216 GCA_905250885.1 Didymodactylos carnosus
ATGAAACGTGACATCACTCTACACAGACAACAGTCTTAATGTATGTTATATATGTGTACCGTACATTGCAACGTGAGCACACACTATATATAACGTGAATAAGAAAAGAAAATAGAAAAGAAAAGAAAACGCTATTTTTCGCAGCTCTAATGAATAACGTTATATTGTTTTCTTTCACTATCACTTTATTTCATTAGAGAATGAAAGCGAAAGTTTTATTTCATATTCTTTGAAAGTCTATCGATACATTTCAGGCAACATGTGAAAGGGTGAGTCATAAGAACGAAAGAAATGCAGGCAAACAATCCTAAACCAGACGGTATACTCAATAACAGGCTACTTGAGTTTATCGTCGTTCTTACATGTGCTTTTCACAACTTTCACGATTTTTTTAAAACGATTAACGCATAGACAGACAGAAAAGCAAACAGTTAAAATGAATGAAAGCGAAAGTTGCATATATAATAGTGTTTCCTTGGATTCAAATGAAACACTACTATATATGGATAACGTTACAGAAAAGAAATGAATTTTCGTGTGACGTTATATAAAGAGAACGAAAAAGTATAACGTCAGTTGTTCATCTCATCTCTAGTCGTAACCATGGATCTGGGAAGAATTCGTCTTCATTTAATTAATCCGCATTGAGAAATAAAAATTTTCCTAACATTTGGCCACCAAAAACGAATGATCCTGCGTTATACAGGTATCTATTTTTATCTATATCCCAATAATTCCAAGACCTCGTTCTGACTCCAGAAGACAGAAAATCTTCTGCTCTACAAAACCCTATAACGCATACTTTCACTGCGTTGTTTGGCCAGTCTCTTCGCCGCTTTTTTGAAAATCTCTCGTTACCCAAAAGTACCGATTAACTTGTGCACCGGAAGCTTCACAATTTGGGTGACTAAAAGAATAAGCAGCATAGTCGGGATGATAGCGCTCAATCCGTTGAACATTTTTATACGACGTTCTTCTCTTAATTACCAGACTGTTTCTCATATAAACGAAAAGCCAGCAAAATTTTGATAGGAAATCGCAGTTATATTTTTTACCTGTCCCTACTCTCCACTATTTTTTAAAATAATGAAATAATATGTATGAAAGAAAGTAATGAATTTTGTAGAGCAGAAAATTCTGTATCGAATGAGTTTAGAATGGAATCTTCGAATCTCGGTTATGTTTTGAAGAAAAGGGAATAAAAGTCTGTCATTATTTCTGGTCCACTCCGTTATTATCAATTTTACCTTTGTATTGTTCGGTAATGTGCCATAGACACTAAGTGGTACTTTGGCCGTGTGTTTTGCCTCATTCCATGGTGTTATTATTAGCTCTTCCGCTGTCTCTCGACTGTATTTATTTACATCGCCTTCGAAACTGTGATCACGTACAAGTCGTCTGCATTCACAAATGTCAACTGTAGAATGTTGATAAGAAGTAGTATTGAACGTATTACATGTACGTGATTTCAAATCTTTTTTAGTTTTATATTTAGTAATAAGTTCATTCCACGTCGACGACATAATTACTGTTCGTGTAAACTATTGTGAATTATTTTGACATAAATATTCAGATTATACTTTTATGACCGTAAAGCTATACTGTGTTTTCAATATGAGATAGGAGAAAAGTATAATTTTATTCACTTAGGCTGAATCTCTTCGAGGATTGATTATTCGATAATACTTCTTGTTTTATGTTAAAGGTGAATAGCTAATCATTTTGAATTTTATTTTCCGTTGACTGTGAGACCAAATTTAATGAGTCAACCATAAAGTGACTACAAAAATAGAAGAAATATGTTTTCTTTTTACATTATATCAATAAGAATCAAGCAAAAAACAAATTACTATATCGTACTTCAAATAGAATTTGTATATGTATAGTTTAAAATTTGGTCGTAGAACCAAAAAGAAAAAGAAACACAAAATGTTCGTAACTATGACGCTGACATAAAATATCATCGAGTAAACATTCTTTTTTCTCTTTTCTATTGAGACAAAATAAGGTCAGTGAGAATCTATTTTTACCTATGAAGTAAGGTAATTTAACAAATTCGATCCGATTTTGACAGAAAACTTGGACATCTCGTTAGAAGATATCTTGAATTGTCTGTTTCAGTTATAGTTGTAAATAAATAATCGTTGTCTTCCAGTTACTTTTCCGTTGACATCTTCTAACATAGTGCGTCGATTCACGCCCATCTACTGAGTGCAGCATTTAAAAAATAAATTAAGATGCTCTATTGTAAAATTGTATAATCATACTTAAAACATAAACACAAAATTTAAGAAGAGAATGTGTAATTCGTTAAAGGCTTGTAGTCGAAGAAAATAGTAACGCTTCTATGTATATCGTAATCAGATTATTATTCTTTGTTACTTTTGACAAAAGCGAAATAGAAAAGTAGCTTCCATCGTCAAATATCACAATAGACCAAAAAAAAAGAAAATCTATTAAATCATTTTTGTCCATTTTATGTTAATCGCTCACACAGTATTTGGGAGTAAAAATAAGCAGCTTTTAAAAATATCGTAATATTCTGCGAATACTGGACTATTTAGTCGAAAATGTGGTGACTAATTGATCACTCTTCTACAAATTGATGTAAAAACCTTGTAAAATTCTCTAACGGACTTTGAGTCATATTCATGATGTGAAAAACAACTAGTAAGTGCCACTTTTTTCTCTATTTCAGATTATCGTTTTTTCTATTTCTGTGTCAAGGTAACGAGAGGCAACCGTATAATTTGTGTTCGACAGAAAGAAACAATCCGTGCAAAAACATAAACGTAAATAACATCTGTATGAAGAACTTAAATAAATACATGGTTTTATTTAATATTGCACGAACGAGCGAATTTAACTATTCTATGAAATACTTCTCAATGAAGGTAGTCTACCTCTTCCGATAAGAGTGATTGACAGGTGCAAAGGAGAATCAGAAGATAAGCGACATATTTAATAATCGCTCAAAAAACATCAGAACGAGTTCAGGATGTAGAGTATTTAAGCTATGCTATATCCGATTTGTAGGAGATCTTGAACAAAATTTGACAAAACTCGATGGTTTTCCAAAAAAGGATTTCTGGAAAATCTATTAAAAAAAATATGCTTTTCGCTTTATCAATGTTACAGCCTCGTTTAGTCATCATATCCTGAGATTTTGAGCTTGTTCTGATGGATTTTGAGGGAATAGTGAATTTTTAATATTAGGTGAAAACAGCCTGAAAACCCTAATTTTCGTAAAACTGGCTTTTATGTAGATTTTTAAATTCTTTCTAGAAACAAATATTGCTACGAGACTCAGCATGGTCAATTACTCCTATTCCATCCGTCTTCAAGACCGCCAGTAGTCACCAGGCGCCAGTCCTGATACTTGCGAGACATCCGATACAACGCCCGAACCGCAGAAAATCTAGGTCTCACTCCACCCTCGTTTTGAAGAGAACACCCCGGGCTATCGATCCATGAAAAGAAAAGGAAAGAACCCTATTGGAAAGTTTTTACAGACGGCCTAGTTTTCCAAAGATCTCTTAGTAACGCTGTTTCAGAAAAGTCTTCTGAAAACAATTTTCATTATGAAAACATGCCTCCAAGTTCCCTCTTTTGAATGGCGAAAATCGGAGCTCTCTAGTTCTTTTCTATCAAAAGTTATTACTGAAGTAATACCACATGTCCGTCTGCTCTAGCCAAAATTGTCCACTGTGCGTCATCTACTGTACTTCTCTTACAACAGAAAAAAACTAATTTTCAAAAAATTGGCTAGGTCTTTTCTCCTTCTTTTTGGTTTTTCCGCCTTAATTTCTCTTTATTTTTATTTATAAAATTAATATTATTAATTGTCAAACGCCCTCACCCTCGAAAAAGTTAATTTTAAAAATTATATTTTAAATTCTTTTAGAAAAATTAAAAAGTCTTATAAAAAGATCTTTGGCTTATTTATCTAGGTGCAAGAAGTCAAGAAATTTCAAGAAGTTCAAGATCTGAGTTCTTGAAATTTCTTTAACTTCTTACTATCATGATTCAACAAGTTCCACTAGGGTTCGACTACTTTCTATCACACAGTGGACTAATTAATTATTATTTAGAATATAAGCATTTAGTTACACAGAATGCTAATAATAATGATAATCGTCATGATATGTTCCGTCTATTTTGAAACATTTGATTGTGATTACTTACCATCATTTTAAATTACAATTTTGGCCTCAAGATATTGAATAAGGATTTTTAAAACATTTTAAGCACAAGGAACCAAGTTTATATCAACAAATAAAAATAATTTTTATGCAGTTAGTAACAAAATGGTCGGGTAATGATGAAATATTTCATTAAAGAGAATTAGAATTGAAGAGAATTAGAATAAGCATAACACGCGTCATTGCTCACACACAAACCTCGCTGTTCAGAAAACCGCTTTCGAAAACCCCTGACGTCCAAAGATAAGTCACCAAAAGGAATGTCTGAAGAGTTCGAACAAACAAACCACTAAGACAAGTCACTTAAAGACATCAAGATATTCGAAGAAGCTTTTGCCTAGACAGTATCAACTCGAGTCACACAGACAAGCCATGAAAGGCAAGTCACCAAGACTCTCACTGATTGTCTTTGTCGATTTGTGGTCATACCAAGGGGGAAATAGCGGACTCCTGGACTCCCATGGACTCCTGAAGTGCAGGAGTCCGCTATTTCCCCCTTGGGTCATACTGTCGACAAGTGAAGGTGCCAGATTAGAGAAGTTGTCTAAAACATGATCGAAGGGAGTGGAGCAATCAAAAACAATGTGAAGCGCGTTTCTTCCATGTTTGTATAAGGCGCGAGCAGCTAACTCTGCTACTGAAACTCCGTTACCTTGTTTTGCATTTTGTTTCTCATATGGGTTTCGAACGATGAGACGTATTGGGATGTCAAATCCAAGAGAAAAGGGTGTTGAAAGATTTAATTCAACACAAACGTCTATTTCCATCAACTTTTTTCAAGGAAAGGTTTGGTAGCAGAGCTAGCTGGCAAAGGCGTCTAAGGAAAATAGGCATATAAAATCTACCATTTATTCTGTTTTATTTCTTCTTTTCTATATATTACTTTTCATTAAATGTCACCTACAACGCTTGAGAGAAAGTGAATCAATTATGCTAAATTAACTATAGGTAATAGATATAAATAATTGGTTTCACCACTTGTTAGTGTGGACAAAACAAAGAGGTAGCATTGACTTTTTACTACGGTTATTATAATATAAGGCCAAATATATAGTTATATTTATCGCCTACAATTAATTAGTACAGTTCATTCACTTTCTCTCACGTGTTGCACTTGACACTTAACCAAAAGTAATATGTAGAAAGAAAGACAGAGAATAAAACATAGATTTTATACATTTATTCTCTTTATACCCAGAGATGAAGGAGTCACTTAAAGAATTATCTAGAAACCTTTCTCGCTAAAACATTTAGCTACTTTTAGTAGCGTTCGACTGAGATTTGTTTGTACTACAAAATGATATGTCGTAATAAATTTTACCACCTTCATAGACTCGACCGATACCCAAACAACCATTGATTCGTAAAAGTCACCGAAGCTTTCTGGAAAGCTCGAGTCATCTCGAGTTGAGGCTTTTTTCAAATATGTATATGTCGAGCAGGTCGATGGCACCCATGTGATTGTCATTCGGATGCAGGAAGAGCTGGATTACAAAATAAAATAAGCAGCATTTCTCTATGTCTAACTAGATTTAATTGTGTTAAATAAATAAATATATATATGTCTAGCACGATTGTATTGTAGTCCACGAAATTCTGATCAAAATGACATATCTCCCACCTCTACACGGCCTTTCTCTGCAAAGTTACAGAATTTAGAAGAAAAGCCCTAAATTATTTCTTCTTATTTCTGTAGCTCTGAGCTGACAGTGAACATTTAGGGCGTTTAGGGCAATATTCGGAATCAGCGTGGTCGATAACCTATAACCTGCACACCATCTAGACAAATGTTAGATGAAAAAAGAAAATTTGTTTTTTTTATAAGGAGAAATAATGTTCGACACATATAATCAATCAAAATATATATTCGCCTGGAAAAAAATAGTTTCACCCAATTTTTTCAAGATAATTTCCTCATAAATATAGACTTTTACAAAACTAATTATATACACTGATAGAGCTTGAAATTCTCCATCATCCTATACTTTGGCAGCCTAGAGCTGTAATTATTTGCTGACAAACATTTCGAGTACACGGATAACGTTCCTAGATTTGCGTCCCAGGCCTCCTCAACTAGTTCTACTAAATCTTAATGAGGCAATTGTAGACCGCAAATTTCTGATTAAAATGAGATGTCTCCTAGTTCTACACGACCTTTCTTTGCAACGTTATAGAATTTACAAGAAAAGCCCTACATTAAGTTCTTCTTATTTCTATAGTTTTCAACTGACAATGAACAATTTAGGGCTTTTCTTGTAAATTCTATAACTTTGCAAAGAAAGGGCGTGTAGAGCTTGGAGAGATCTCATTTTAATCAAAAAATTGCATTTTAGACTCTAAAAAGCAAGTTTTTGAATCTGTGATAATTACAGAAGACCTAAATGCGCACTGTCCTGAATGGTGTGACATTCAAGTAAAACCATCTACTTCAGAAGGAACTAAGTTGAGAGATTCCGTTAGTGCTACTAGCTTTCATCCAGCAGTGGGAGAGAAATCGTCAAACCGAAATTATGTTCGTACGAGAATTTTGCTACGAAACTAGCAGGAGTTACCCTTGAGTGGAGAAAAAACCGCGATGTATCAACTTTACCCTTTCCGGCAGTCCCGCACGGGAATTATGCTCCTTTGTGTGAGAATCATGCTCAATCAAGAAAATATCGGAATTTTGGATGTGTTCTTCGAAACTCAATTGCCTAGGCCACGGGAGTAATGCTTTTACACGGGAATTACACATATAGTCTCCAAAGGATTATGCTCTCTTCACAAGAATTTTGTGTCTGTTCTTAAAACATTTGTTGCGTGGATCACGAGAATATTGCATTCACAGGAGAATAATGCTGTTTTTTGTGACAATCTGCGTATAATATAGAAGGGATTATGCTCTTTTCATCAGAATTCTACACAGTAAGATTGGAATTATATGAAAAGTGTGCTCGTTGGCTTGAGAATTTTTCTGTTAACTTCAGGAGAATTTATACATATTATTAGGGACAATTGTCGTGCTTTGGAGTGATAGTTATGCTTTTGGTTAATGTTGCCTGTGTTCTTCAGGGGGCTAGATTTATGTGGTCGTTAGTGTGGGGAAGATGGCGTTTCGCTACGTATGGTATACAGTTTGGTGCATGTTTTGTTGTGGGATGAAGACGTTGTGTGC
The DNA here is from genome assembly GCA_905250885.1 of Didymodactylos carnosus. NCBI lineage: Eukaryota > Metazoa > Rotifera > Eurotatoria > Philodinida > Philodinidae > Didymodactylos > Didymodactylos carnosus. The sequence goes on from CAJNOQ010009517.1 coordinate 7,357, forward strand.
GTTTTCTATGTGTGTGAATGTATGAGGTGTACTTTTCAGGAAGGCTCTTATCGTTTAAAGAATTTTATGTAGTATATTGTGAAGAATATATGTAGTCACTTGTTTTTACACAGTACATCTCGGACGTTAGTTTGTACTTTAGACTCAAAAGTAAGTAGATGAATAAAAGAACTGGACGTGCGAAAAGTAAAAGAATAGCAACTTACTCACTAATTGTGAAATTTGAATATCAAAGTAATAGTTTTCTGTTACGTAAGCACATTGCGCGTTTAGTACTTTTGTTTTCTTGTATTGTCATTCACTATAAAATCAGGCGTGTTGAAGCAGATTGCAAATTTTTGCGGTTTTATTCTGTTTGTGGTTCAGTTTCTTTTGTGGATTTTCCAATGGCTTTGTACGCTGTAGAAAAAAGAAGAAAACCTGGAATTTATGCTTCGTGATAACTACAGTCTGCAAATGTATTGACAAGAAATGTTTTTTAAAGGTAACTGTTTTCTGGTTTTGCTTTATTGTTAAGGGAGGAGTGCAAAGTACAAGTTTTGGGATTTTCGGGTGGTATGGTTGTCTTACAGAGAAGTGTACACTTTTAATTTTGTATGCTCCGTTTAGCTCGATTTAAAAAAGTACAAGATCGATGGGAGGGTGCCAACTTTCTGAAGAATAATCAGGTTTGTCCGATGAAGACATATGCTAACCAACGGTCATCGTACTGTGCATACATTATTCTCGTGACTTAGACCATACAGATTATACGAAGACATACAAAACTGTCGTGAAGAGGGCCTGATATCTTCGAGACTGCATGCATTATTCTCGCTCAGTATAGTATAATTCTCGTGGATACACATTATTTGTGTGAGTCAGAGTGAAAAACCTTTATGTAGAGATACAATACTCGCGTGCAGGGGGCATGATACCTTCTAGATTACATACATTATTCTCACCAAAATCTGCATAATTCCCGTGTAAATACATTACTCTCCTGATCCTGACGATAAACTTTCTAATTAGAAACACAAAACTCCCGTGAAAGGAACATAATATTATAATACTCGTACAAACGCATTATTCTCGTGACGTAGACCACAAAGTTTTTAAAGAGAGGATACAATTCTCGCAAAGAGAACCTAATATCTGTCAGATTCTATGCAAAATTCTCGCTGAAAACAGCACAATTCTCGTGGAAAAGCATCATTCTCGTAACCTAGACAAGAAACTTTCCAGCAGAAGATATCAATTTCTCGTACAGAAAACATAATATCTGCGAGATTTCATGCATAATTCTCACAGAACACAGCATAATTCTAGCGTAAAAGCATTATTCTCGTGACCTGGACGAGGAAGTTTCTCTCTGAAGATACCCAATTCTCGTAACGAGAGCATAATCCCTTCGAGACTATATGCATAATTCTCGCACAAAGCAGCATAATTCTCGTGTAAAACCATTATTCTCGAAACCCAAACGGGAAAGTTCCGAAGTAGAGATACAAAATTCTTGTGTAAGAGAGAATGCAGTTGATACAAAGGAAAGCTTACGAAAATATTTATATGAATATGGTAATTTTCTGCATCAAGAAATAAAAAGAAAATTCAATTTTACAAGTCGAATTGATGCTGAAGGGGGACCTTCTCAGCATTCTCAAGATTTAGAAATGCGTTTACACGAGTTATCATATCTAGAGAAATGTTACGCTTGTTTTCGAGTGCATTGAAAGAAAGGAGAAAGTCGATTATTGGCATCGAGAATTTCTTGAGTATCATTGTGCTTTGAACGATAAAATTCAAATACACAGCTGATCGTAAAAATCAAGAATTAAGAAATCAACTAATTATCGCACATGCATTAAGCTGTGTTGATCGTTTCTGTATAGTTGGTAATGGATTTGGAACTTTGTATAGTCAATATCGCAAAGAAGCAACTAGAGAATGTAGAGTAGTATATAAGAACGTTTTAGATACATATCTGAAAAAGCATTAAAATATCTTTAAATTTCGATCTAATTGCTCGAAATGTTTCGATAGACTTCATAAGATTTCTAAAAAACTCTTCACGCTTAATTGCGAATTTTGTTGTATCATCACTAATAAGATCAATATGTAATTGATCTTTTAGTTCATTCACTATTTCTTCAAGCTTAGAAATCATACATGTGTATGTAATGATATTTTCTATTTCTTTTGACAAATTTTTTACTAACTTATGTTTTAACTGACATTGACTAATGTTTTGTAAAAGTTTATCCCATTTCTTTGATATCAACATAACATTATATAATTCGACTAAATTCATTTCACCCAAAGCAGATTTAAATCTTTCAAAATTTTTCTCCAAATATTTAAACATTTCCTGAATTTCTTCTTCTGCTTTTTGTAATTCACTTTCTGGAAAGTGAATTACAAAAACTTCGACTCTTTCATCTAATGTATCAGAAGATTTTAGATAAATTCTGATGTCATTAAATGATTTTTCGATTAATTGTGTTTGCTCAGTCGAAGATATATTTGCCAACGTTTCACAACAACATAAAAATCCTTTCAATATCAGGTTACGAACACTACAATAAATTTCTATTATTTCTGGAATATAGATACCGAGAGATTTTTCATACGGAGATATTTTCTTAAGGGGAGGGTCCCCCCACCCGTTTTTTTCCAGCAGTTTGTGGAGGGCACTTTGAAGTATACGTCTCAACAAAGCTTTCAGTTCCCGGACATATAGTTTTTGATAAAAAAAATTTTTAATTTTTTTTCGGGTTTTTTGTCCTATTTTTAAAATTTTAATAAAAACTTCATGTTTTGACATGAAGAGTTGATTCTAGCGTAGTTCGATAGAGAACATTAATTTTTATAAGGAGAAAAA
>CAJNOQ010009518.1:0-10216 GCA_905250885.1 Didymodactylos carnosus
CTCAATAAACTTGATAAACTGACTCGAGTCACTTTCGAGTCAGTCATGCGCAACTTGGGATTGTTATGATGGTGTTTATCATATTTGTTATACGCCAGAAGTGAGAGATTTGAGAATGTTTTTAGTAGAACACTGCATCACATAAGAGGATTGAAGACCTGTTCTTACAAAAGTCAATCATGAGGAAGTTCTTCTCTAAAAAATGACCCGAAGTGACTCGAGTCAATTTTTGATGCGACTCATACTCGAAAAAGTGGTGACTCGCCCATCTCTGCTTTTACATTTTCATAAAATGAAAAGTTCATCCCTTATATATTCAAAAAGGAGAGTGCTCACTGTAAATTTATAATCGTATTGTGCCAACTTCGCGAACTAAAACTACATTAAAGTCCCATTCCCATTTCTTCTACTAATTTAAAGTGCACGATACTGATCTGTTTTTTAGAAAAGGATTCCTTTTAGTCTTTGAGATATATGGCTGTGAATATCGCTGATTATCGTTTAAAAAAGCACGTTCTTGCAATGATACGCAAAACAGAAGTAACATTTCGAAATATAACTTAGTAGAAACACAATAACTATTTAGACATACAAAAAAAGTTTAACTTCGGTATTATTCATGTTCAGCAGTTTGTAAAAGTAGCATAATAAAATGAGTTGACGCATGTGTAAATATCTGATGTTCTGTTGTATAACACTAAGACCCAAACTTCTTACTTACATATAAAGCAAGGTCGCTTACTCAAAATTTGAAAGGAAATTACATTTTGAAAGTCACTGGAAATCAGCGATATTCACAGCCATATATCTCACTTTTCTAAAAAATAAATCAGTATCGTATACTTTAAATTAGTAGAAGAAATGGGAATGGAACCTTTCTAATTAATGTAATTTTAGTTCGCAAAGGTATGTATTTTTGATAGATTGATAAAAGAATAATCTTTGCAACTATAGCGATTAATTGTCTTTGAAGAAGTAATCAAATCAATTAGAAGAGAAAAAGTCCCTGTATACATCTATATAAAAATTCTTATAAAAACGAAATCTTGTGTAAGAGTGGAATACAGGAATAATCTAATATAAGACAGAGAGAACAGCAAGAATTTGAAAAAAATGCTTCCTTATAACAACACTCACAATACTCGTTTCGAATACCAACGATTAAAATCAAAAGGAAAAGAACGAGTTCATCGTGTACCTTCCATTTCTTTGACCGTATTCAGTTGCTACTTCTTCTCATTTCTTATGTTAAGAAGAAACTGGCGCCGCCAGCTCTCAAACGAATGTCGACAAGAGGACTGGTGACGCCAGTTTCTTCTTAACATAAGAAATGAGAAGAAGTAGCAACTGAATACGGTCAAGAGAAACAGAAGAAACGATGACGTTGTAAATGAGAGCTTCTGTTATAGGAAAGCTTCAATATTATCAGAGTAGAATAAACTATAAATGAAAAGTTCGTTTTTTTGCTTTATACATGATACTGATAAAAGAATAATCTTTTGAAACATAGCGGTTGATTGTCTTTAAAGAAGTAATGAAATCAATAAGATAAAAAAATGAAGCTCGATATATATTAATAGCAAACTATCATATAATGATATGTTCTATAATAGAGAAACAATAGTGGAAGAGAGGGATAGAGGAATAGCGAGCGACCGGCCGATCTGAATGTTTTGAAACGTTCGCTAACTAACAAAGATCATAGAATGAATTATCAACGTCTACGAGTACGTATCAAGTGGCTTTAAAACTTATTTGTACGCCAAAACGATCTCAAGAAAGCTGTATAAGTTTGCAACTCTCTTTATTTGTATTTTTTCTCTTTTTCATTGTACTCGTATATGTTCATGTGTATGTCACACTTTTTTCTTGTTTGTTGTTAGCCTGCTGTTTACTTATTTGCTGTTACAAAAAACAATCATTCTTACACAGCTACATAAATAAATGAAAAAAATCTACTGATTGGTTCTCTTATAATGAAGCGCTGTTGACATTTTTTTTCAGTAGACAAGTTTCTCTTCCTGATTATTTCAATCGATTTGATCACAATTTCAAATAATTGATAAATTGAATTGAATTTATTCTTTACGTTTCGAACTCAAAGAATTCTTCATCAGAAGAAAAATGTACAGAACAAGGCATAGTTTAAAATTGGACATACACAGAGAGAGCAGACTAATTATATTAGCTCTTCTTTTTCTTTTTTTAATTAATAGAAAAAAAAAGAGAAAAAAAAACCGAGAAAGATAGTGTATTTTGTATTTGTGAAATAGAACAAATTGAAGATAAAATATGGCAACTAGATTTAATATTAACAGAAGTAAATGATAAACAGATAAGATATCTCAAGTAATTAACTCGAGAAGAAACTCGAAATTCAGTAGGATGGTATAAATTAGCTAAACTGATGGTTGTTTTACGGGATTATGATCATGCCAAATAAATTTATTTTGTACTTATCGATTTATTATCTGAAAATGATCAACTAAAAATGTCTGATATTTACAATGGATTAGGACTTAGGAGCTGTTCACATATTATGTCGTCCGTTTTTCTCGATTTCTGGACCCTTCCCCCTATGTCATCACTAGTCATATATCCGAGCCCTCCCCTCCCCATGCGACGTCATCACAGCGAATTTTCGACATCTTAAATAATATAAAATTATTTATCAGATGGCTATTCGAACTGGAATGGGCCAAGCCCACCCCATCCTAGCTCAGCCCATGGACCAAAATTTTTGAAAAGAAAACCCAAAGAGTGGGCGGAGCTGATCCGATTTTTCGATGGACATCCATGGACTACGAGATTTAGCCCACTGGTTGATGCTCGGCCATGGGCGGAATCTTGACTTGAATAAAAAACAAAATTCTCAAGAAATGTCGCGTATTATCACTGTAATATTTCGCTTTGCGAAAAATTTCATTTAGCTCTTTTATTGACTCAAACATTTCTGCAATGAAGAGCGAGAAAGTATACAAAACAGAAGAAAGAAAAAGATATAAAAAACTCTATTCACGTTGTTCTTATTCAACAAAATGTTCTTGCCTCGTTCTCCTCTTTTATCAATAATTGCATCACGATCAATTATCTTTTCTAATTCTATACCTATTGATCCTACTCAATCATCAATTTCTATTACCACTTGCTCTTCAACTATTGCTGTCAGTTCATCATCACGTATAAAAGTAATGTATATCCGAACCGGTCAAACTTCTTTTGAAACAACAGCCATCAACCTACAGTGTTGTTAAAAACAATAAAATAAAAGAATAGTTATCGATAATAAATAACTCTGAACAGCATGGCAAGCCAAAGTATATGTTGGGGAAAATGTTTAACTAGATAGGCCAACTATAGCTGCCATGGGCTATCTGATTTATGCACTGACTGGACTGTGTCAAAATTTGATAACCCATGGGTCGACTTTCTTAGGCCCAGTCCATTCGGAGCTCTGGTGTGATTGTTGATGTATTATATATTGTTGATACTTCATAAGAGAGACCTACGATGGATATTTCTGTTTAAAACAATTCTGAAATCCAATGAAGAGTCAAGGAAGATCCCAGACTCTGCTTTTTCGTCTTTTTCTATATTCACTTTCAGTAAATGTGGGTAGAGAAAAATTAACGGTAAATAAACATGTTGATTATTGTATGCTAACCGATGCCAAAGGCTAGTATTAAAATTCCTTTGGGTTCTCCGATGTATGAAGAAATAAAACGACTTTGACATATGGGGAGAAAGAGAGAAAAAATATCCACATACCATTACTTTTACTTATATGAGTGAACAGATACATCTCACTATTAGTGACGAAATGGATAATTATACATTAGTACTTTCATTTTATCAAAAAGCAATTGAATTACGACAAAAATGTTACCAGCTAATCATCGTTTACTTAGTATTGCTTATAATATATAACATTGGAGAAGTTCAAAGAGAGTTAGGAGAATATTTTAATGTACTTTTATCATATCAAAAAACATTAAGTATTAAATAAAAAATTCTTTCTCCAAATGATTTATCATTTGCTACAACTTATAAATATATTTTTGGTCTTGCTAATGAATCTCTTGGGGAATATTCAACAGCACCTGAATTTTATCATAAAGCTCTTGAAATTAAACGAAATGTTCTTCCACCTACGCATAGTGAACTTGCTGTTACTTATAATAATATAGGGGAACTTCAAAACGAAATGGAAAATTTCCCGTTTGCATTAACATACTTTGAAAAAGGTTTGAATATTCAATTAAAAACTTTATCTCCTTATGATTCATCATTAGCTAATACTTATAATAATATTGATCTTATTCATCGTGAAATGGAAGATTATTCACAAGCTATTTCATATTTTGAAAACTCACTTGAAAAGTTAAATATAAAACATTTATGTCACATCATCCGTTATTAGCTGTTACTTATAACATTGGTGATATTAATCAATAAATGGGAGAATGTTCTGAAGCACTTTTATCTTATCAAAACGCACTTGAAATTTAAGAAAAAGCTTTTTCTATTAATCATCCAGAACTTGCTACTACTTATACTAACTAATATCGGTGTTACATAAAAATCAACGGGAAATTATTTAGCTGCACTTTCATTCTATCAAAAAAGCTCTTAAAATTCGACAAAAATCACTTCCTGCTAATTATCCATCAATTGGGACTTCATATAATAATATTGGTCATCTTAATCAATTGGAATGGTGAAATTATAATGGTGCACTTGAATATTAGCAAAAAACACAAAAGTTCAAGAAAAGCTTTTCGTCCAAATCATCCATCATTAGCTGCTACTTATAATAACATTGGTGATATACGAAGAAAATTAGGTAATCATAAAATAGCACTTACTTTATATAAAAAGTACCTTAAAACTAAAAAGAAATCTCTTACACCAAATCATCCATCACTTATTGTTACATACAATAATATTGGTGTTATGCATCATGCTGTGCAAGAACATTCATCTGCACTTGAGTACTATAACAAGACTCTTGGAATTCAACAAAAAAACACTTCCTCCTGATCATCGAGATTTATCTGCTAACTGTAATAGCATTGGTGCTACATATCAATCAATAAAAAGATATTCAGCTGCACTTGAAAACTATGAAAAAGCGTTGAAAATTCAACAAAAAACACCCTGATCTTGCTATTACTCATAATAGCATCGCAACTGCATATGTTGCAATGGGAGATTTACAAAAAGCTGTTGATATATTGTCAGTAAAACTCTTGCACCTGATCATCCTAATTTACAAACTTTTAACTATTATCTACGGCAGAACGAATTCAGAATAGAATTAAATCAAATGAAAATACATAATAAAAATTATATTTTATTGTTAACACACTTATTTTGTCTGATTCAACAATAAAAATAATTATATTAATCATTCAAAAATAGAAAAAGAAAATAGAGATCATTGAGTCCAAAAGTTTTGGACCCACAGTCAATCTATTGAAACTTTTTTAGACCCGGATCCGATTTATAGAAATTTTTCAGACACAGATCCGTACTGATAACACCTTCAATAAAGTTTTCTTAATTGATTTCTAAAGTAGATCCGAAGACGCAGGATATTGTTTCTCTATTATTTGTATTCGACGACTAACATACATTAGATTGGCCATGTTAGAGCCCGTCAGTCCAACATCTTTGGACGCGGACCTGATTAGTATAAAATTTCAGACCTGATTTCTACAGATTATTACAATAGCACGACTCAATTCTTTACTGTTTATAACTACTAAGTTTCGCTTTTGAGTCATTACTTAACTTCCAGCGATAATGACTTTTTGACGATAAAAACCCAATGATAATCATCTTTATCAAGCTCAGTTTTTATTATTAAATAACAAATGATTTTTTGATAAGCTATGCTAAAGTATTCCACTTACGTAATGAAACGAGAACAACATTTTCGTATATCAAACAGACGAAATTATTATGAGATGTACAGCTTACAAAACTTGTCAAGATTAACTATCGAGTGAAAATTTAATTTTTATTAAAAACGAGTAACTTTCTTATTATTATTTAATTTGTATTTAACATTTGCACATATAATGAATCCACCTTCTTTATTAATTCGATTTTGATTTATTATTTGTATATTAAAATTTACAATATGTAACATAATCGATGATTATCGTAACTTCGTTTTGTTTACTCTTCTTTTTCTTTTAATACAATCAGTTCTAAATGGACATCTTAATTCTGGTTCGTCTTTGACTTCACCAAAATACATGAGCAAATGTCGTGCATGTTCTTTAGCTAAATAAGCAACTTTGGAAATAAATTCTGTTGTAGATGAATTGATACCAGGCATTAAAGTTTCTGCACAACATTCTTCTGTTGACAGATTTTTAAATGATCGAGAACGTAATGCATTCATTGTTAGAAAATAACCGCAATAATCAAAAATTCCTGCACCAAGATGTTCAGAAAATATTCTACGTGGACAAAAATCTTGAATATAAATATTTGTTACACCTTTTTCATTGATTTCACTACTAGTGATAGGTCGAATAAGTTCATCAAATTTTGATAGAATATTCGTATATTTTATTGAAGAAAATGTTTTTTGATATGAATTAAGTGCACAAAGAAACGAAGAATTTATTCGTTGTTGAGTAACAGCAATAGGACAAGGAATTACACTACAAGCTACATCAGCCATAAATGTTCCATGATTTGGTGGTCCAAAGGCGATCAGATGATTAATCATAGATCGAATATCTGGCCAAAAACGAAGTGAAAAACGAGGAAGAGCATCACCAAGAGAATGACCGATTATATTAATCCTTGTTTTACGACGAATACCTTTTAAAAAGAAGAAAATAGTTAATATGACTCATATCAATAGAAAACCTGCGTAACTAAGCTTTACCTTTTTCTTTTTCTCTCGTTGCCTTTTTGTACATTTTTCTAGCCGCATAAGTAATATATTCAGCAGCGACTTGTAAATCACCTAAGCCTTTTTCTGGTAATTGTAATGTACAATATGACCATCCGTTTTTATCCATTATTCGCATCCAATTCCAACTGTACAATTCTTTTACTTCTTCTGTTGACCCTGGAAGAAATAAAATCCATCTTTTTTGATGGTTTTGTCCTTGATAACATTGTAAGTGTTCAGATAAATTGGCACGTGGAACTGTATAGGGTGGACCAGGCTGATGTAAAGGTGGATATGCGATAGAAGGATCACAGTTAAAACTGGACGCATTTATGAAAAGAATCAATGTACAAAATAATGAGAAGAAGATTAATGCAACAAAATATACAAACATGCTGATGGTCTCTCCGGCGCATAAATGCAAAATAAGCCAGAGTGCGTTTGGTGATGTATAGAACAAGCAAAAATAGAAAAAATAATCCTCTCAGGTGACAATGTACACATTGTGCTTCAAACTATTCTACATACTCTTATGTTTTGGTATAGATCAAAACAATGAAAACCAACGAATCTACTCTCATGTCAAGGTAAATTCATTTACATCAGCCTGGTCCATTCTATACAGTTCCATGTGCCAATTACGCGTCGTGGTAGCTAATCATATCTTTGGTTTCGATCAAGAATATATATAAATACACCCACACCCGTAGTTTAGTAAATAAAAACTTTCTATCAGAACTATGGCTGCTGCTTATTTCTGCCCGCGGATCCGTTCTGATGACTTCGATTTTACATCTGATGGTAATTGCAAAATTTGCGATGATGTCTGTTTTGCTAAGGAATTCATTTAGAAAACATACTGATATTGATTAGAATGCAAGATTAGTTTTATTTCTACCTGGTACAATGTGTGATGAAAGGTACCCACTTGATTGTGCTCCTTTTTCACGCATGATTTACAGACAAAGTGATTTGTGCATTGACGGCACTTGTAGATATTTCAGGGTACTGGGATCTGGAAACTGCACGGCGTACATGCCGTCGTTATCCCCCTATTCAGCGAAAAGCGCAAATACTCTGTTGCCTTTTATATACACACGTTTCTGGGTGGGTTTGATCGAATGTGTGATGCTGTCAAATGGAACATTGTTGAATAGCGCTGTTTGTCGGTTAAGTATTTGCTCTTCCTATTAATGCATTATGTGACGCAGAGAGCACGCATATGTATTGCGTTTTTCACCAAACTGGCAAGCCAATCGAAATCCAACATCGTCGCCTTTTTTTTCTTTTGCAATAATCAAGCATGGAAGTAATTTGGCACCGGTATTTGTAGGTTCAACAGAATGTATTGGAATACCAATGCAATCACGTAATTTGAACTGTTCGGCTAAATTATTGAGATGTTCGTCGTACTTTTTTCTTTTCTTGTTCGCTGTATCCAAATAATATCCTTCAGCTTGTTTACGAACCAGAGTATGTCGAGGTGAGAAAATATTAAAAACGTTATTAGTCGAAGATGGAACATCGCAGGTAGATGGTATGGGTGATGTAGATAATATAGCTAATAAATCGGCAACTGGTATTAATGATTGACTGGTATTACGGATAGCTGAAAATGGAATTGATGGTTTTGATTGAAGTTCAGGAATAACATTTGGCGGGACAACAACCGAAGAAAGCGGATCATTAAAAACAACTAGATCGTCGAGGAGCATTTCAGCACTTGTTTTTGGATTAGTTTCAACCGGTGAATTAGGTGGAATTAATGAATCGATGTTTAAATAACGATAAATCAATAAGCGATTTTGAAATAGTACTATTTTCCGGATTATCAAATAATGGATCAACAACAACAATATTTTTGCTGGTAACTGAATTTAATTGATTCGTAACATCAACTTCATCTTGTAAATCTTCATTATCTTCAACAGGTGTTGGTAGTTGAACTTCATCTTGTATATCTTGATCTTGCACAATCTTCCAAAAATCGGAACTGGATCTCGGACGCTAGCCGAACCTAACCTCGTATAAAGTACATTTTGTTGCAGCAGCCACACGTGTATTGATTCCATAAACGGCAGGTAACAGACCTTCTGACCAATGACTTGAGTTGTTGTCTACTAACCATTTGCCTAAAGCAACCGTCAAAACACCATTTGCACGCTCAACACAACCTTGAGATTGCGGATGACGAGGACGACCTCGAACAAAACACATGTCTGGAAACAATGCTTTCAATTCAACGATAACATTAGCGATAAACTCGGCTCCGTTGTCTGAATACAATAAACGTGGCTGTCCGAAAACGAAAAATAATGCTCTTAATTTTGGGCCACTTCAACCGCTGATTTACTCTGCAATGGGTAACTCCACGAAAATTTGGAGAATGGTCAATGCAGTTTAAAATCCATAAATACGAAACATCAATTGATATAACATCCGGACGTGTTCGCATATCAATCAAATCGATTTGAAGTCGTGTCATGACACCTAACGAAATAATGGGCTTTGAAACGACTGGCTGTTTGCTCGGTTTTTTTAGCTGACAAGCTGAATAATGTTTTAGATAAATTTCAATTACATTTCTTGGAATCCACGAATAACGTACTGCAACTTCAGCAATTGTTTTGTCGCGATTCGATTTTTCAGCAGTTTTTACCTATATGGACAAATTTTCACTCAGTTTGGATGAAAAAGATGCATTTTATTTAAAAATGACCTTTCCCTTTATCCTATGGTATCAGTACACACGATTTTTTATATAGGTAAAAACTGCTGAAAAATCGAATGAACATACTTCTGAGATCTTTAGAGACCCTTCGGAGGGTCTCTGTAATCCCCTATGGAGAAAAACATAGTTTTCTGATATTAATCGATAATTTATGATCTTTAATACACAGACTAATCACTGTTCATGCTTGGCTATTTAATATGAACGGGAACATGCAAAATAAACGCATTGAAATAGAAAAATATACTCGGTAAGATTCGTTTATGTTTTTATTTGATATTCTACGATGCGATTGAACTGTTGTATTGCAGAGTTGACTGAAAAACAGTTTTAATACATCAGCATATGTTTGACCTTGGGAATATGCTTCGATTGAACGCCAAAAACGTCGGAATAATTTTAATGCAATTTTCCGTTCGGCCAAATGTATACGAGAATCCGGTATTAATTTTATCATTTTTTCAAAACTTTGATCTGTACGTGAACGAACAAATGCTTTTTGATTGCACCAAAGACCTTCAATTGCGTTTAGTTCACAGTGATATTTAGGGCAGTATATAATCTTAACA